>BJBW01005500.1:0-20626 GCA_004320125.1 Scolopax mira
TTGGTGCCTGGGGTTCTTCCTCCCCAGGTGCAGGACCCCGTTGAACCTCATTAGATTCTTCTCAGCCCAGCTCTCCAGCCTGTTCAGGTCACGGTGGATGGTGGTACAACCCTCTGGAGTGTCATCCAGCCCTCCTAATTTGGTATCGTCATTAAACTTGCTGAGGATACACTCTGTCCCCTCGCCCAGGTTATTTATGAATATGTTGAACAGGACTGGGCTGAGTATTGACCCCTGAGGGACACCACTGGTCACAGGCCTCCAACTTGACCCCACTCCATTAATTAGAACCCTCTGAGTCCTGTCACACAACCAGGACTCAATCTATCTCACTGCCCCCTCATCTCTCCCACACTTCCTTAATTTTCTAATGAGGATGTTGTGGGAGACAGTGTTACAAGCCTTGATGAAGTCAAGGTAGATGACATCTTCTGCTCTCCCTTCATCTAGCCAACCAATTACAACATCATAGAAGTCTATCAGATTGGTCAAGCATGATTGGTAAATCCATGTTGACCAATACTGATACCTTCTTGATATTCAGTGTGCTTGGAGATGCTGTCCAGCACAAGCCACTCCATTATTTTCCCCGGGACAGAGGTGAGACTAATTGGCCTGTAGTTCCCTGGATCCTCCTTCTAGCCCTTTTTGTGGACTGGTGTGATATTCGCCTTCCTCCAGTCCTCAGACACTTCTCCTGTTCTCCAAGATATCACTCTATCTCAAAAATGATAGAGAGTGGCTTAGCAATAATATCTGCCAGTTGTCTCAGAATGATTAGGTCTGCCAGGACAGACAATTAATATCCATCCCATACTACCTTCTGATGCGGATATGTTCCTCTTGTTCTTTTCATACTGGGGGTCTCAGAGGTACTGAGTTAGGAAGCTATACATATATAAAAAAACCTCCTGGTTACAGTGAAGAATTTAAGGGAGTTTCCTCTTCTACTAATTGTTTCAGGATTTTTGTCATCTTTCCCACTTATAAAAGTGTTTGGCATTTGGTGTTTCAGAGGTTAAAAGGTGGGTAAGCAGCAGTTGGAGCTGATTTAAAAAGACTGTGAGTGAGAATTCAGGATTTCCTGCTTAGGGAGAGCCATGTGAATACCAGTGAATGAGCCCAGTCCAAAGCTCATTGCACTTACATACTTTGTTAACTATTTAATTCTGCCTGTTTTGAGCCAGGTTGCTGAGATCCCAGAGCTAGACTGTGGCTTGCAAAATGTCTTCTTCCTCCATTTTTGGTGGCAGGATTTGTTTGACAACATTTGGTGAGCTCTTACAGATCTTCACCAAGCCAAGTCATTTTCTGTATGATGTGAAAAGAATTTGTTCCTCTGTATCATCATTAGTTCTATGCAGGGCACAGAATGACATATTAGAGGGAGGTTTTGCATCCAATGACTGATAAGATCTTGGCCTTCGTTATCTCATGCATTTCTTCTGAGAAATACAGTTAAAAGAGTCACACTCATGTATGGCTGCATTGCAGAGCATTTGGTCAGACTACTTGTCTCTTACACCCCTTCTTATTACTTTTCCTTTCAAACAGAAGGTAGAAAATTCTGGTCCTCAAATTTCTGCTGTTCATGTGAATTAATTTTTCCAGACAATGTTAGTCCAACCCACAGTCACCTAGTTAGCCTTTAAAAAAATTTTTTTAATCTTCTTTTTCAGAATAAAGTCTTCTTCCCCTGATGGGATAAGCTTTTCTAAGTATTGAGAAAATTGTTTGGTAGTGACCAGCTTCTTGCCTACACTGTCCTTGAAATATTCCTTACAGTATTATTGCTTGGAGCATCATGTATCAGCTGATGTTGTAATCAGTACACACTGTGCTTCCTAGAGACAGCACTTCTTTGTTAGGAGAATAGACATTTAATAGTAGTAGCAGAGGTTTACCAGGCAATAAGGTTTTGTAGAAAGAAGCAATATTTTTTATTAGACTGACCAAAAGAAGCAAGGAAAAAAAAAAACATTTGGGGCTCAATACCCAATCATCAGCTCACATGCATGATAACTTGACTTCCACGAAGCCACAGGATGCTTTCCAGGTTTGCACACTTCAGGCTTGCCATCCATCCCTAGATAAAACTGTGCTATTTTTTTCCAAGCTTCTTTCATTTGTGTGTGTAAATATGCTTAGCCTTTGGGATATGTGATTAGAAAAGACAGGTTTCTCATATTGCTGGTACTGCATATTTTTGATGTACTGTCTGAGATCGTGCACAGGTTGGCTGGTGACAGAGACAACTTTGAATCTGATCTTTTGTGTCACATATGAAATAGAGGTATAATAAAATGATGTGCAACAGAAGAGAAGAGGCAAGATTAACAAAGTGATAAATTTACAGCTCCTTTAAAATTTCTAGCCACAAGGTAAGAATGGAAAAACAGGTCTTTGTTCCAGTTGGTGAACTCTTGCCATAGGGAGGGAGGAGTAGTAGAATAGAACCATAATAATAGTAGTAGTAATAACGATAATAATAATAAAGCAATAAATACTAGAAATCCCTGTCACCTTTTCCTGAAGAGCTCACCCACCTGAATTCTTGGGCTTCCTTATTCAGTCCTGCAGTTCTTGCTATTGCAATATTGTGCTCGTGAGGTTCAGTAGTTACAGATTGAGTCTAGGTAGCACTAAGCTCCTAAGTACTTCAGATCAAATTTCGGACCAAATTTCAGATCATCAAACAATGTATTTTGCTGTTGCCAAACTATGCAATTGCGTCAAGTCTATGAGTGCTCATTTCCAAGACTGAGAGAGCCCCTGGCTCCTACATATCTGTGTCCTCTGCCAGCCAGGCTACAGCCAGGCTACATTCTGTACAACAGGTATGAATGCAGTTTTCTACTACTGCAGTTTTTCTACTACTTCTTTTTTAAGGGAAAAACGAGAGCACAGTGATGCATGATTTCTTACACCAGTTTTGTGTTTGCACATTGCATACAGCATGGACAAAAGCAAAGGCATTTCAGGAAATTTCAAACGTCTTGGTGTCAAATGTCAGAAGTGGTGAGCAGAGGAAGGGCAGCTGAGGTCTTCCTCACACCCCTCTCCAATACATTGTGCTGCATGAGGCACGCCGTTCCTGTGGAGCACTGAGAGACCAGGAAAACTGCAGTGAAACATTTTAACAGGGAGTAAAATGAAAATTTAAAATCTTCTATGTCTCCTCCTCTTATGCTCATTGAATACCAGGATTTTAAGAGATACAATATGGGTACTTCTCTCACTCACTCATTTTATGTGGAAGATTGTTTTTCCCGCATTCTTCAAAGAAGGAAATAGATTAGCAAGTGTCCTCATAAGCATGCTTTTTGCACACAACTTACAAAATATGCTGTAAACACCTTTCTGATAAAAGGCATGGTGAGATTAAGTGATTTTTTTCCCGAGACGTCAGAGCCTGGGATTGGATTTGATCGCATAAATTCCAGTCTAGTATTTTAGACATGCATTTTTCACAGCAGGACATTTAATCTCTTTGATGATCATCTCCTTTACTCATGGACAACTGGAAGACAAACAACTTTTATGGCTTCATCAGCTTGAGTAAGTTCTTAACCTTATCCAAAGGCTTTGTATTTATTGGGAAATAAAAGGAGGCGTAGAAAGGCAGCACTGGTAAATCCTGTGCTGTCAGAGTCTCAGAGGAAGCTGAATGACCCTTGCTTGAGAAACACAAACCACAAAATGTGGGTGTGATATTTATTGGTATGTGCCTTGCATTCTTCTGCGAGGACCGATTGCATTTTGCATTGCTACTGTAAATCCTGCCTACCTTTTTCCAAGAAGATTTCAACAATAACTCTTCTGAAAACAACCCACTGGAGAGAAAGTGAAGGTGAAGATTTTGACTTCTGAGTGAGTCCTGGAAAGCTCTCCCCTGATGTTAATGATTTCTGGTAAGAGGGAAGAAGAATGGGCTTTGAATGGGATGGGCATTCATTGCACGTACCGTCAGTGTCAATAGACCCCTGCTTGGGTGGCACAGTCATACCTCTTTGTGGCTTCCCTTTAGTATATCCGTTTGCTAGCTGTTTCTCCCTGAAGACAAGTCAACAATTGCATTAACTTTCTGATCTTGGCACAGGAATGATTATATTAATTTCCTGACATCAGCAGCTCTGTGAATTCTCATTTAAAATTGGCTATGGGGGAAGGCTGTTTCAGTAATCCTGTTTTTTAATTCAAAAGAGAACGGGGAAAGCCTGAAATGAAAGGGGAAAAAGGCACCTAACTGTTGCAGAAAATAAGTAGCTTATATTTGTATGGGTGCAAGATCACACACGTTCAGATTATGTCTTTTTAGCTGTTTACCTGTATGAATATTTCTTAATGCAAAAGATATAAAAGCGTTCAAATCCAAAAGCATTTAATGTGTTGTTCTTAGGGAATTATCTATCCTAAATGCAGCTGATATGTCACAGTATTTTTGGCTAGCAGTTTCTGAGCTATGCAAGAGCACTCAGTTCATCTGCAGTGGGACTTGCAGAACTGCATGATGACTATTTTCAGTACTTGAGCTGTCGGGGAAGCAGGGCTGAGCACAGGCACCTCAGTTCTCTGCTAGAAGTAGCTGTAGAGATGAGTCTTACACGGTTCTTCCTGCATCCCTGTAAATTAATTTGGATGGGATTGCAGCAGTAGAAGTACTGGAGATAAAGTATTGAGGATCACTGAGTCAATATCAGTAAAATTACGGCTTCTTCCTCTACCAAAGGTAAGGAAAGAGCCAGGATAAATCAGTTACATCATCTGTGAGGCTGGATTTGCATGGGGGATGATTTGAGAAGCAAACATGGCCACGGGGTGCCTACAGCATCCCACCATTTCCTGAGCAGCAGTTAGGTGCAGAAGTACCACTTCAGTTCATCACCAAAATAGCAAAAATGTAGAAAATAACAGAGCTTTGCTCTTTTACCAGTTTCATCTCCTAGAGACTTGGCTTGGGTCTCTGAAAAACTGACAATCCATTAAGGAAAACTTCACCACAAGCAAGGCTGCAGCATGTTATTATTTCCAAGGTTGCAAAGAGCTCACTTCAGTGTATTTTGGAGCAAAGAGCTCACTTTCTGTCTCATCCAGGGCAGTAACTTTATTTACTACAAGTGTTTTTACCATGAGAGTGTTTATAGCAGCGTCTGTGTGAATTTATTCAGCAAAACCATGCTGATTGCCAAGTAGAGGTCAGGATGGCGGAGACAGGGAAGGGGAAGCCCTCCTGACAGGAGGAAAAAAGGGATTTCCTTTGAGCCAGGCTAAAAGATAAGTAAAAAAATCGCATCTACAGTCAGTCTCCGATGGGTGCTTCGGGACTTGTGAAGCGGAGTCGAAGGCCAGCTGTGGAAATGCAAACAAACTCCTGATTTGCAGGGGAGGGAGCACCCCGGCCACGACGTGCTGTGTCCACCATCGGCTCCTCCAAGAGGAGGAGTGGGAGGTTCAGAGGTTATCATCCTATTTATGCTAATTGAGTTTAAGCTAAGCTCTTCCCAAGAAAAAAAGCCTCTTATTGAATTAGTTATTCAGTTCCTCAGGGTGCAAGTGGAATGGCTGTAATGCTGTCTTAGAGCTGCTGGGGGGGCCCTTGAAGAATACGACTGAAGGATTTCTCTCAATTTAAGCGTCCCTCAGATGAAAAGCAACCAGGAGACCTGAGAGACTTGTGTGCCTTTTGCTATTTAGTCTGTCTACAGAAGGGGCCAAACATGTTCAGGTACACAGCACCCTGGCAGGTCCTCTGCTTGTCCATGGAGCAGGGGCTGAGGGTAAGAACAATTTATTTTCATAATGTTGTTAAAAAAGCATAATTTGTAATCTTGAGAATATGCTGTGAAGGGGAGGCAGCTTCAGAGCTACCTACACAGAAAATGACGGGTCTGTGGGGCTGTGTAGCATTTATTCTTTAATTGTGTATTTCCATATTGCTGTTACTAGAGGGAACGCATCTGAAGAAGTTCTGTGAAAACATGTTATGTTTGGTTTGGTGCCTCTGCATTTATATTCATACAGCAAACATATCAATCTCTACCTCTTTATGTCGGAAAATATTGTTGATAAGTTTTATTTCTGTAGCCCCTTCCATCCGTAGGCTTTTGAAAGCTTTATAGGCATAAGTTAATTAATTAAACCTCATAGCAGCCTTAGAAGATGCATGTAAAGGTGTTTTATTGAAGCAAGTCTGAAGAATAAAAGGCAAGAATGAAATCCAGATCTTCCAATTCTGAGTCCCTTTAGTTGCTTAATACCTGTTAGTTGTCTTCTAAATTGGATTTTCTTCAAAACTATTAGCCTTGAGGGCTCATGAAGGTACAACAATTAATTGTAGGAGTAGAACAACTATGGGCAAGATTGACATCTGAAAAGTGTAAATTTAAATCAACTTGGCCTGTCATTATTTGTACATTTATACTTGCAGTACATTGCAGCATTCTTTTCCATTAAAGCAGTCTGCTGGTCTCTGATGGCATTTAATATGAAAGAGTTACTTTGCAATTCAAAAATACCTATTATGTTTCCCTGATTTTATCACAAGTCTTGAAATACTTGGTTCAGGGTGGGGTTTTTTGTTTTCTTTTTTTTTTCCAAAAAATGCCAAATGCCAGAAATACCTTTAATTTTTAAAAACAGGTTTCTAGTCTGAAAATTTGCAAAGAAATACTGAAAAAATACAGCTGAATAGTAATCCCCGATTTGCGTCTTTCTGATTTTCCCCTGCACCCAAAAAGAGGCTATTAGTAAAGCACTGTTAGTATCAACTTGTTTTCACAATTTGCAAGACTTGCATCTCACTGGCTTTTATGATTTTTGAAGATTGATGTTTTTTATTATTCTCTCTACAAAGCACATACTTGGAAACAGAATGATCAAGGTCTCCATACACAGCTGGTTTTCTGTACAAGGGAAGCCTTGCATTTGTTGTTGCTAAGTCCATTTTGACTATTCCCTCTTTAATCCTTTTATCTTAAGGGATCCAAACTGTACAGATTGTATAGATCACTTATTGGTCATTATGCAACATTCTTTGAGATGGAGGTGGGATTTCGTGCTGTCACAATGGTGCCACCAGGACTTCCAAAGTCCCTACTCTGGAATGGGTGGTTGTGGGATCTTGTTCAGCAGAGGTTTTAGTATTTTAACTGTGCCTTACTACATTATAAAAGCTTAATTCAAATCTGTAATATATGTGGCAATGTTTTTGCAGAAGCTTCTTTCTCCTGGTGTCTTAATCAAGCATTACTGAAAAAAAAAATACCAGAAAGTCCACAAAGTGCTTTTTGTCCAGGTTCTGTTTTAACATAGACAGCTCTGCAGTTATAAATTACAGCATATCTGAGGCACCCCATATATTACCAGAAAGTGTAGATGAAAAGAAAATTTGGCTGTGTGTCCAGTGGATCCCCGAAGGCATGGCATTCTTCATTGAATTGTATGCTGTGCAAAGCTGTTGAAGTACTAGGGCAATGATAATAAATTTTGGATGTTTGGATCCAAACCCATTAAGGTGTCAGAAAGCAGAATGCCAGCCTTGGCTGCAGCTCAGTCTCTGGGCTTCAATTCAGGATATTGCCTAAGCCAAAAATTAAATAGGGTGCCTGGGGAACACTCACATCAAATGAAATCAAGTGCCCGCTTTCTGTCAGAAAGGTTAAAAGATTAAATACTGTTGCTGTCCTTGCAGTATAATCTTGTGGTTGTGATACTGGCTCAAACAGCAACGTGTGTGTTTCTGCTGTAATGGAAATCCATCAGGCACATGGCCCCCTCGGAATTAAGTGGTGTCTTCACCTTTCTTTCCTTCATTGCCTACACAAAAACAGGCAGAGGGGGCTTCCCCCTAATAAGTGATACTGCACCCCTGTATGAATGAGGTCATGCCTGCCATGGCTATGCCAGTCATGTATGAAGTCATGGCCCGCTGCCCACATGCCATGGATTCATTACGCATGTGCATGGACAGCTGTCTGGGATCGAGCTGGGCAGTGCTCTCTGCATCTGTCCTCGGAAGGTGTGAATTCCACGGGACTTTGTCTGGGTAGTGCTGGGATGCTTTGAAACCTCAAGAATGGCAACGATGTGGAAGCTGTCCATAGCCCCTGGATTACAATTCTGCCTTGTACGTGTTGAAAACAAACAATACAGGTTTATATAAATATTCGTTTCTGTAGGTTATTTGCATTTCTGTACTGCAATGAGCTAATTTACTCAAGCCAGTGATAAATTTCACATTACCTTTTGCCTATGCAGGCACTGCTGTACATTAATATTTATTAAATCATATTAATTAGACAGCTGATGAGAGTACACCGTTGACCTTTCTGGAGGAAGGCTGCTGCATTTAATCCCTACTCTTAGCTAAGCCCATGGTCCAGCCAAAAAAATCCCCATTTAGCGTTTCATGCTTGGAATACTGTCCACCTCACCTTGGTCTCGGGTGGGAGCCGTGGTCGGCGTTCAGGCATACAGCCCCCTCCTGCTGAAGCCAACAGCAAAACCCTCCATGGTCTGAGCTGGTGCGGGGCTGGGAGCACAGAGATAACGTGACAGTAGTTTAAAGGTAGTATTTATAGTGATACCAAAAGTGGAGAAGCTTTGCCGAAACTTTATTGCTAGGGGCTTTGGAGTTTAGCACAGACGTGATTAGCGAAAAGGCAGGGCCACCTCTTGTCTCTTGGTAGATAGCAAAACTGTCCTAGGACTAATTAGGGGCACATTCAGGCAGTGCAGCATTGCTAGCAATTTAATTTAATGAATACTGCTCATTTAAAAAGCTGTAATTTGTGCTCAGCCCTTAGGAAGTAAGGAGGAACTGCAGGAACATAAATTCCCTAAAGCAGAGGAACAGCCTTTCCAGGTGTGTGACTAAAGGACATCCTAAGCCTTACCAGAAACAAGTCAAGACTATAAATCATTACAGTTCTGCAGTTGCTCTGTCAGGTTTGGCATTCTGAATTTCACTGAACTGTTCAGTGCTGTATGTTTAGCACTAAATCATTTTGAATTTAAGATCAGATAAAACTGAAAAAGTCTTATTGATAACAGTAGATGTGATCCTTCAAATTTCTTGGGGTGCATTTTGCTTGGGTTTTCCCTTATACATACACCTGTTTGTTCCAGCATTTCTAGATTTTAGTACATTATTAGGTGATAGGTGAAGGCAGGATTTGGAAGAAATACTCATTGCATACAAGTAACCTATATCTAGCTAATGGTTCCAAGGCTCTAACTACCACATATTAGCTCCTGCACTGAAAGGAAGCAAATTTTCATACCTAAACAAAACTGTTATCATTATGTCTTCAGTGATTCATGAATTAAGTCATGGCTTGTTCTCTTCAGCGTACAGAGCTGATACAATTTCCTGACATTTTTCAGGAAGGAGGCTCTTGAGAGTGATATCTAAAATTACTTTCCAGCCCTTGTAGGAACCTGTGTTCCCAGGCAAATAAATATCCCTGCACAGTGAAAAATAATCATCTGGTCTCACATCTGAAGTGGTATTTTCAAGTTAGTAATTTGTCCTGGTAACTAGTAAGCACAAAAAACATCCTAGGAGGAGCCGACTTAGGCTTGACATTATGCGGTTGCAGAAGATGACTCTCTGATTGCACAGATTTGGATCACGTACTGCCAGTCCTCTTCTCAGCACACAAGGTCCTAGCAATGCACCTTGGTATCCAACAGTGTAAACAGAAGAAAGGGCAATGAATGCCCAGCGTGGCTGGATGGCACTTGCTTGCACATAAGTGGTTCTTTCCATTCAGTACTGCCAGAATTTTTGGTTCTGTTCCGAGTGTTGGAATAGCTAACATTTCTCTGAAACTTTCCTTTCATACAGTTGCTGGAGCAAAGAAGAATGTCAGCTTGCTTTGAAAAATAATTATAAAGTTTCTAGATTTTTTCCGGTTGCAGAGACAAGCTTGGGAAGAAAAAGTCAAACTGACCTCTGAGGTCTTAAAAAGCATGAGGAAAATGAAAGGGACTATATTGCTACATATTTTGTGCTTTTAAATGGCATTTCTTGGCTTTCTGAGACTTTAGTAATAACTCCTGAGCAATGGAATTAGTTTCATTCCTGTATGATTAGGCAGGTTTACTACCATCAAGTGCCAGCAATACCTGTTTGTGCACATTATTACAGTATGATGGGTCATTCCATCGCTGTGATTAGTAATCACTGTGCTACAAACTGCACTTAAAACACTTCTAGCTTGTTGTTCCTTTTGCTATGCTGATGGGCATACCGATGCCCACAATTCTGTCTTTCAAAAGCACTCACAGTTCTTTTCAGCTTCCATTTTCCCTCTTAGTCTTTAGCCTTGTAACATTGAGCCCATGTGACATAGGTCTGCCCAAGGTAGAGAAGCGCTCACTTCCCTTTGGTTTTTTGTATGACCAATAAGCAAAAAAAGCACATTTTTAATACATTGAAGAGGAGGCTTGTAGGAATGGAATTTGAATAGTTGTTCTTCAAGGATTTGGGAGTGATGTTTCAAAGCTGCATGTTCAGCAGAAGACATTTTCAATTTTCTCTTTAAAACCACAAATGTTATTTGTTAAGAATTTCCATTTTTGAAGGAAAAAAATACTTTTGCAACAATTGCTGGTTTTTTGTACATTTCATATCTTGGAACTTAAGCTCCATGAGAATTTTAATTTTAAAATTATATTTTTAATATTATTAATAGGAAAACAAAATATATAAGCAAGCATACTTTAAATGAAAGATAATTAACTGAATGGAAGAAGTAAGGTCCCATAATGAAGTCTGATATTTAACCAGATAAATTGAGTAGCCCAGCAATTTCAAACCAAGAAATCTTGTTCCAAAATTAAAGAAATGTAACTCAGCAAAGCACATTCATTTGAACTAATAGATCTGGGACCCCAGTATCTAATTTATAAAAGCATCTTCTAGCAAGAATGTCTAACTCTTTATATAGTTCCTTAATTTTCTAGGTTGCAATAATACTCCTGGCTAATTTTTAGCAACATAATTTTAACTGTGGGCTTCAGAACCTAAATCTGTATTTCTCCCAAGGCCTTAATGCCCTTTAACTTTTCTTATTATTTCCTTCGGTGTAAAACATATCTGCTTTGATACTGAGCATCATTGTTGGCCAAATGAGAAATATTGTCCTCAGTACACTGGCATTGGTCAGCTTGGAGATTGCTAGATGATTTTTGGATGCAACATCAGAGCAGATCCAAGGAGTAGTCTAGTCACTAAAGCATTACTTTTGCTGATACTAATAAAAATCAAGAAAACAGAAGCCAAGAAATGGGAGCTTCAGTCATATGCAGAACTTACTCAAACACCAAAATTTGCTTAACAGGTTGCAGAATATCATGCATTCGCCTCAGCTGAACTCACTTGCCCAGTAGTGGGGCAGAAAGGAAATAAGGGTGCCAGCAGACCCTAGAAATGATGGAAGAATGGAAGAACCTGGGACTAAGGGATGAGAAAATGGGGGATAAACAGACCTGTCCATACAGGATCAGAAGGTATAGGAAAGCCTTATGAAATTGAGGTCCCAATGCCCTCAGTGTTAAGCAACTGGAGAAGGCAGATGAAAGGTAGTTATGAGCAACTGGGAAAAAGAAGGAGTGATGGTATAAGCAGGTACCCTGATGGGTAACTGGAACCTGGCTAGCAGAAGTGTCTTAATCTGTATTGAGCTGGCCACCGTGTTCACTGTCCTCATTCAGTCAGAATGACTTTCAAGGCTCCTCCTCAAGATGGTTATGACTATATGCTTAAGCATGCTGCTCTGTACTGTTACCACCATTTTCTGGCAGTAATAAGAATGAGATTCTGATGATATGTTCATAATTTATTCTGGGCCCATGTTGGTATAAATTCTAAATAATTAAAACTTTGCTCCAATTCCCATTAGAAGATCTTTGCTCATTTTGTCCCGGGAAAACAAAATAATACATGGACATAAGGACATAAAATAAAGGTTTTGATTTTGAAATCAATCTTTTATCATAATTCCTGGAAGAACTTGTCCAAGCCATGGCAATCATCAGGGAAAAAAGTTCTTGAGCAAAGTCATAGTAAAATACATCATTAATCAAAACCCACCCACATCCAGGCACCATATCACCAGACACTTCATTGGAGGAAGGAACAGTACTGTTGGTATTCATGACTCATTATACTCATGGGTTATAAGGTTTAAAGAGTCAGCTGTGATCACGTTATGACTGGCATTGTGACATAGAGCACTGGACTTCCCAAAATTGACTTCTGTTTGGATTAGAGCTTATCTTTTGGAAAAACATCCAGTTTTGATTCCACATGTCCGGCAAGGGAGCATTCATCACAGCCTGTATAAAATTGTTCCTTTCATTAATTATACTCACAGTTAATAGCTTCCTTTTAGAAGATATGCATTATTTTACCCTTGGTCTCTCTGAACACTCTACAGTGCAGACAGAAAAGTCTTCTGCTCCTTTCTCCTCTGACAAGTCAGCTTTGTCTGAAGATTGTTGACTGATTGCTTGGAAGTTCTGACTGTTTAATTACAGTCAGTCTAACCATTTAAAAAAACCTTCTTAGTGTCTTCCTCCAGGTCTCACCATTGTAATGCCAACACACATCTGTGGCTGGTAATGGTAATGTTGGTGGGGTGTACATGGCCTCCACTTTTTATCCTTACTAGTCTCAACTTGTTGTCGCCTGATACTGCTCCCCACCTTCATGTGTCCACCTCTTCACCTAGCTCTGGCTGGAGGCTATGACCGAGTTATTATTGCTGTGTTAAAACTAGCTTAGTGTGTACTACATTGAGGTCCGCATCTGGGGGCTGTGCCTAGAGCTTATGAGTATTAATCAGAGTTCTTTTTTCAGTTTTGGCATAATTTGGGACTGTAGTTACATTACCATTTCCACTATAAAAATGAAATGTGTGTTGACATCAGAGGCTTGCATCCTTATCTTTTGGATCGGATGAGAACCATCGTCAGTCACGTTCAACCCTTTCTGCAGAACAGGCAGGTTTAGAGCTGAAACCAGCAGCCACCTGGACTCCAGCCTGTGTTACTAGTCCAGAATGGTGCTTCTGACAAACCCAAGAATCCAGTTTCTGTGTTCATGAACCAGAGTGGTGACAAGATGCAACATGCAGGTGTCAGCCTGGGTGTGCTTGACTTCGAAAACGTACCCTTAATTACACTGTAGCTTTCAGCAGTGCTTCTGTAATAGCTGGCTATTGCATCACCTCACAAAGCTATGATCCTTTTTTTATCCTTTTTGAGACCATGCTAATTGGTAAGAAGAGATGTCCGCGCTAACACACTGATAAACACATTAGCCAGGTTGTTGGTCAGTTTATGAGTTGTTCCCTAATTGAAGGCATATATTGCCTTTTGAGTAAATTCTGCTGAGCTGACTTACTCAGCAAAGCTCTATCCAGATGTGGGTTTGGAAGTTAGCAGCTGACATATTAAATACCTCTCTCTGCATATCTACAGAGAGTGTAAAGTTGAAAGGTGTAGCCAACCAAGATGGTGCCCACTGAGCAAGATACCAGGGTGCTAAGAAAACCATTTCTGGGTGGAAGAACAACATACTTTTTCCGTGTCCTGACAAAACAACGCAGATGTCCCACCCAGGTCCCACCTAGGTCAAGTTGAATTATCCTTTGCAAACTGGGTACTTCCCCTCTTAGTCAACAGTGGGAATAATGATCATCCCTGGTTTGTAGAAATGTCAGCCCTTGGACTGTGGTGTGGTATTTTAAGTTCATTGGCAAACTGTTGAAGTAGTTTAGGTAATTTTCCTATTGAGGTTGTGGTAAAAATTAAGTAGCACTGTACACCTTTCCTTCTGGAATGTGAGATTCTTAGGCATTAGAAATTATGTTAGTGATCAGACTGGCCTTCTGGCATATATTTTATCTTTCCTTGTGATGACACCTTGACAAATCCCAAACTTGCAAAGAAGAACACCTGAAATTCAGCATTAAAATGTGAATGTATACAGATCAGTCACGTCTACATGTATCATCAGCCCCAGATACCACTTTTTAAGGTGTCAGGAACCGAAAGTAGGACTTTAAGCACCAGGGTTCCAGCATTTTTGTTTTAAAAGCCTGATCTGCAGTGTTTGTGGTTCCAAAAAACAATGATCTCTGCTTTCAATACATCTGGAGCTAGTCCAGCTCTCTGCTGTTGTCCATGTGCAAACTACCACTCACCATTACAGAAGAGAGGCTGTTTCCCACGTTCATCCCACTTGCAAACAGCAAAACAACTTGGTTTTCTTCAAGTGGCTTTTTTACAGTGAATGACTTTTTAATGGTACATTTGTATTCTAGTATGCACAGAATTGTCGAAAGTCCATGGTGATTTGGAAATGATGCTACGATTATGGGTTTAATTTTATTTGCCTTTTAATACTAGAGCTACTAAGAGGATTTTTTTTTCACCTGTGATGTAAGAAATGTTAAACACTACCTGATGAAAATGCATTTGTTATTTATAGGTAAATCCAATTATTTAGTTAGTTAAGAGATCTTAAAAATAGCTGTAAGAAATGGTCATTTATATATTTGCCAGCAATCATCTGCTACTTTCCCCCATTAAAAGCATCCATTCTGATTAATTGATCAGTGGGCATTCAGCTTTGTGAAAGGAAAACCAGACCTGTTAGCATAGCTTTATCTTAAATGTCATAGATTACAGACAAATCAGTGCTTATTGAGCCACCCTATAATTGCATTAGTCTGTAAACTGCTGGTGGCCTGATTTCCTCTCTTATTAAACTGAATGAGAAGAATTGGAGACATGCTTGGATACTTGCATTTATAGATTAGAGATTTCCTTTTTTGGAGGTCTGCATTACTGTCTCATTTTTTCATTCAAAATGAGACATGATTTTGGTCTGTTATTTTTTGTTCTGCCAGAAAACTGTAATTCATTAAGTTCTGCATGTAAAAAATATTCGTTTGTTCTAAACTAATTTTATTTATAGCTCACAGATCTCACATGATGAGAACTGCCAGTATTAAGTCATCATAAAGAATACAAATTGAGTTCTGAGATTAGCTCTTGTTTTTATTTTACTAGTTATGATAGCTAATTTAGGTCCTTGCCTTATTTTGAATGTGTCAATTTTGATAAATGATATTAATCTCATAGAGTACACACAACTGCTCTCTGTCATTTAGTAAGCTGCAAAGCACATGAAAAGAAAACTGAAAAGTGTTTTTATCCTTTTCGTGAAAGTTCTTTCTTGATTGAGCAGATTTTTGTTAACCTGTCAGTCAGAAACGGAAACAACCCAAATTAACATGTCAGCTGAGGGGGAAAGTGCTGCATTGTTTTTGTTGTGTGAAAATCAGCTTGTGATTTTTCCCAGCATCCTGGGTTCCTAAGCTCCTGCATCAAAACCAGAGAAGCCAGTCGTGGCCAATAAAGTTAGACAGGTGCTTCGGTACATTTTGGGAGCCTATGGCAAGGGGAAGGAGTTTTGGACATAGGTAAAGAGTTTTGGACAAGTGGAAGTAGTTCTGGGGAAGGAGTGGCTGCTTCAGCTGTCAGATGCCACTGCCCTGATCCCCCAAATCTGCTGTATGACCAGAGAATTGTGTTAAGACAAGAGCTAAGCAAACACCAAAGAAATAAACACTTTGTGCTCTAGACCTCAGGCTTTCAGCCTAAAAGTGGTAACAGTTCCAGTACATTTACAGTGACTGCTATTCATGCAAAAGAAATCTTGACATTAACCCCTTCCTGCAAGCTAAACCCCTCTTTACCGTCCAGTCAGTTAAAAAAAGTGGTAATGAGAAATAGAAGTGAAAGAAATATTTGGTCTAAAATTGTGACCCTAGAAAGGTAGATGATTTCTATGGAGTCCTCCAGGCTTATGCTGTTGCCCTTTTCCATGGGTATCTGTTCAGCTACAGAAAGAAGGATCGATATAAAACCCTAAAAAGGATTGATGCCACTATGGGCACTTAGTTTTCTGCTTGTGGGCAGAAGATGTCTGTTAAGAGAAATTTCTAATAAGCCACACACTGCATTTTATTGACAATGATCCTTGCCCTCCTCGTGTTTGTCTGCATATAGGAAAGTGAGAGGGGGCTTCAAGATGGGCAAATTTTGTCTTGTGTTTCATGCTGGAATAATAAATAACCTAAGAACAGAGGTTCATGGTTCAGAGTTCATGTGCTTTCCCCATTTTACGGCTATCTTTAACTTCGTGATGCTCCACAAGTAATTCACAGGATGGTAATCCAGCCCGTACTACTCGACTACTCAAGCCGCTCTGCCTCTACCCCTGGACCATGGTACAATTTTGTGGTGAAATTGTGCCCCAGTTTAGGGGGGACAATTAGCAAAGGACTTCAGTTCACTGGAAGAAGAGGAGGTGTTGGCATAGAGTGTTCACCAGCAGCTCCCATGCAAAATGGAATGGGGACATCTCAGAGCTTTTACAGCATCTTGGGTGCAGTCTCATACCTAAGGCATTAGTGTCTAAGCATCTAATTCACGAGTTTGGTTTCTTGCCATGAGTCATACAGTTGACATATTGCTTAAGCTTGTTATTTTTTCAAGCTTTGCCCCGTTTTACATTGTTCCAGTTGTGGTGGCTGCCTTTTTGGAGAGAATCGGGGGCTGAACCTGTACACTCCTGCTAAAATGTGCTAGAATGGTGGTCTCCTAAGGAAGGGAGTAATTTTAAAATAGACTTGTTTAGATCATTTTGTAGAATGGAGATAATATCTAGGCATGTTGTGCCTATGGTGTGGTTTGAGGTCTTCGTATGGTGGGACTACAGATATGCAAGGTGTTCTCTCCATCATCCCTGTTACAGGAAAAGAAATACAGATGGGTTTTATGGGTTTCTTCTTGTGCCTACACTTTCCAGATTGCATCCTTTAATAAATTAAATTTCAGTGCCATCCCATGTTTCTTCAGCTGCCTCTGTGCAGACTGTTACATTAATTGTACAGGCTGGGAAGACATTCCAAGCTGGGCAGCTTTTCCCAGACCTGGAATTTGCCATGAGGTAGCATATATTGGCATAAGCACAGATGCATGAGATAAAGCTCAGCATAAAGTCATCGTCTGGCCCCACAGTAAGTTACCACATGGGGGCTGCTCCCTCTTGTTCCCCCTATATAAAAATGCCAAGAGGAAGAGGTGGGTTCCTTCCTCATGCAGGTATGATCGCTATAGCTCCCGGGTGTATTGCTGCTGGGGAGTGCTATTCTCTGCCCCTAAAGACAGCTGCAGACAGTGGACATGGTCTACTACAATATTTGCAATTGCTTTTCAAAACCCTGCATCCTTGCCATTGTTAGAGCCTTAATTTGCTCAGCAATATCTTGGGTGCGAGCCCAAGAAATCATTATGCGTTGATTTTATTGTTGCTATTGTTGTAATAGGAAGAGGGAATTGAAAACAAATGTCTCAGCGCTGATGTTTGCCTAAAGTGTGAGACAGCACGTTGGTTTAGAGACTGATACCTCACTCCAGATTGTATCCAAACACTTGAAAATGCCAAGGAGGAGGCTGGTGAGCTGTGTTCCAGCACTGGGCTCAGAGTGGGATCCATACACTGAACCTCAGCAGAGGTCGGCTTGGGCCGAGGCAGGATGGCAGGCTCAAACCACAGGGATCTCACTATTACAAGAT
This sequence comes from Scolopax mira, assembly GCA_004320125.1. Classification (NCBI taxonomy): domain Eukaryota; kingdom Metazoa; phylum Chordata; class Aves; order Charadriiformes; family Scolopacidae; genus Scolopax; species Scolopax mira. The sequence continues at coordinate 17,659 of BJBW01005500.1, forward strand.
GCTGCTGGGCAGGAACATGGCTTGATATGCTTAGCATGACTTCTTTCACTGAGATGTGAGCAGGTGGCAGATGGAGGGAGCCAGAGGGGGAAGAGGGACAGTTGCCACTGAAGAGGAAGCTTGAGGACAAAGAAAGACCAATGCAAGGAAGAGAAAACGTTCTGGAAAAAAAAATCTCAGAAAAGAGAAATTGTGGACACATGTGTTTATGCGGGCAATCATAATTGCCAGTTCTGCAGTCTCCCAAAGGCAGCAGCTCCCATTTGTCTCTCAGCAGTGATAGAGCAGAAAAGGTCTCTGCCAGACCTCCCCCACAGAGCCACTCTGATGCTCATGGCTTCTGAAAGAAATGGTGGGAGGTCTCACGTCATGGGTTGTTGTCTTGGGGTCTGGCACACAGCCGGCAAGTCTTCTATCAGTGGTAAACATCTCCATTAACCAATGCAGCTTGAAGATGCCACTGCTTACGGCAGTGCACCCAATGCTCGTGGCCCACATAGATGTGTCAGAGCACCTGGAAGGCTAGATTTCAGCAGCTGGGGAGCCACCATGTTTCTTCTGATATATAGATTGCTGCAACTGCACTTGCTAGATCTTGCAAATGGAGATCGTGAAGATTAACAATTTAGGGAGAGCTTTGAAATGAACACTGTGTGTTCACAATGTGTCTTCACAACTGCTGCAATGTCTTGTTGTCTTGTCAAAGAAATGTAGACAGGTCTTACTGCAATGGAAACTGTTTCAACCAAAAGCACAGTATTTGTATAGTACAATTTGGGGTCTGTCAATACCTAACAGTTTTTAATTGCTGTATATGGGGCCTAATTCGTGCTGTCCACATTGAATCTCTAGTGAAAAGAAACCAACCATTATGGCAACACAGCCCGATGGGGAGTCCTATAAGCTCTCTGCATTTCACATGAGTACAGATTGACAGAGGGCTCTTCACCATGTGCTCTTAAATGAGGACAAATAAATTTGCAAGAGAATAATTTAAAAAAATAAATCACATCAGCAGAAAACATTGTAATGTTCCTATGCAATAAAAAAATGGGCTCCCCCACGTATGCTATGAATTAATCATTTAGCACTCAAATAAAATATATCTGTAGCCTTCTCTTTAACATGTTAGTATTATACATCTTTTATTTAAATTGATTTTACCTTTAAAATGCACATGACTTTCATAATCTTGGGTACACTTCAGGATTAAGTATGTGCAAACCCATATGCACATGTGTTGACTTTCAGAGTGCTTAGCCTTTTCTTCTGATTATGTGGACTGTTGAGCATCTGATTTGTCCTAGGACAAGTTGTGCTGCTTGGAAATTTCTTGTCTTTGTGTGGGTTTTCTTCCCAATATGGAAAAGCTCCTTCAGCATTCTCCTTCACCTCCCTCTCCAAAGTGCGAAAGGCAGTTCAGATATTTCCAACCCAGCATTTTTTTTAAATAAGAAAATATTATTGCACCAGGAGGAGTATGCTTACAGTGGAACATGGTGCTTGTTTCAGTGCATTCACTGTTGGCAAGTTCATTCCTGTTTTCTCCTGTTCAGCTTTATAGTTGAATCTTGTGTCTCAGAACGCAGAGAAATTTCAGAGAGATCCTGTATCCCTAGAATTCATGTTGTATCACAGTTTCACCTGCTTAAAGAGAAATTCATTAGTTGCATTGATGAATTTACTGAAGAACGGCAAGTTTTAATGCTGAATTTATGTAGGAATAGTATCAGTATCAGTATCAGAAAACAGTATCATATCAATACTGTTTTCCACACTGCCATCAGTACAGTAAAGCTTAATTTTATAGCAGAGAGCACTAGAAGAATTTTATAATGACAAGGATAATAAACCAGTGTCTCGACACAATGTTAAGACACTACTGGAAAATTTGAAGTAACTGCCTGTAAATAATAGAAAATCACTGCAACTAGGGAATGCATGTTGATGTTTCTTTTATAATTAAAGATACCTTAGCATTTCCTGCTATGCCCTTGCTCATTTGATAAACAGCACAACTTTGAATGCCTGGAGTCTTACTGGATGGCTTCACCCTCTATTGGCACTAGATGCATGCCTAAGTTTTAAGCCATGACCAGCAGACATCTTACTTGTGTTTGCTTTTCACACACCTTTCGGAGACATTGGAAAGAAGATAATGAATTTCTGAAAGGCTTGAGAGAAATTAACTTCAGCTGTGTTTTTAGACCAGGAATAGCCTGCCTGTGCTTCCTCAGCTGTGTGTGGCTGTTTTTCAAGGAAAATGGCAGTTCTTTTAGTCCTGGATTCTTGTGAGATTTAGCCTCGGAAGTTGCTGCCTGACACAGGGAAGACTTAACGTCAGTCAGCCAGTTGTCATCACCGTGCCGCTGTGCAGGATCCCCACTGAACACCCAACTCTGATGGTGCTGGGTGATGGTGAGAGACAGGGGGCTATGGGGTTGGGAAGGACAAATCAGGGAAAAAAGGGACTGGTGATCTTTTCTGTGCCATAGAGTAATTTTATTGTTGCTATGGTTGTGGTATTAATTAAATGAATCAATTGTAATAGAATAATATAAGGTGTGTTTTGACATTTGCCAATATTAAGTATAGGTGAAATGACAGCTGAGTAATTACTGCAAACAAGGCATTAAATGCAACTTGAAAAAATACACACCTTTTCTAAGCTCAGGACCATTTGACATTTTGTAGTGTTGATTCTTAGTTTGTAATAGGCTAGTCATATCCAGTTTATGTTGATACGTTGCTCCATGCTTCTTACTGGTCTCCTTTAGGTAGACAGCAGATAGCAGTGGGTGCTGTTATTGCATCCAGGTATTCTTTTCTTTCTTCCAGGCTGCTGGGATTTCTCCCTTCTGATTTTCTTTATATTTTTAGTTGAAGTATTCTGTCTGTTCAAAGCTGCAGCAACCCTACGTCTGTGTCATGGTTTCAGCTGAAATCACTGCAACCAGACCAACAGATG
>BJBW01005501.1:0-70004 GCA_004320125.1 Scolopax mira
TTTCCAAGATATAGAAGATAAAAATGGCCTCCAATATATTTAGCAAGTCTTTGCATTCCTGAGAGTCTGCACTGTATTTTGAGTTCAAGCTTCCTTAAAGTTAATGGAACACTACCTTCATTTATATAAAAAGAGGCAGAAAGCCATTTGTTTTCCAGCTGTCCATCTCATTCCCATGTTTTTGTTTCTACCATTTTAATTACACAAGCACACATTTTATACACTCTGAAGTGTCCACACTAGATGCTGACATACTGAACACTATGAACAGGCGTATAGTACCACTTGACACCAACGTCACTCAATACTTCTTGCTTGCTAAATTACTCCTAACTTGCCAAGCAGGTGAGAGAAAAAAATCGACACCGAAATGTGTTCATTAAACAGGTAAAAGGGACCTTCTACTCTTTCCTGTGTATTTCTCAATATACACCTCCTATAGCTTACAAAAATAATTACTTTCATCCTTGAAGCCATTTTGAAAAGGTATTTTCAGAATAGTAGGTTAGCAAGAAGAAAAATTATGTTTATTGTTAACATGAAAAAATTTGCATTGGCTGATTAGTTATTTTTATGGCGTTAAAACATGTAGGATTCTACCATTGACCTTCTGAATCATGAATTTCTGATGACTTAGAATTTACAGAAGCATTTAATTTTTTTGACTACCATCAGAACTATTGAATAAGCTATAGCTAGCATAGGAATAAATGAGATCATTCAGGAAAGTTACAACTGCTTTTTCTTATGTTTCAAGATAACAAATACAATAACAGTAAAACTGCACCAAATTCTTGTTTAGCACTTGACCATTTTAGTCAAAGCAGGAAAGCAATTTCCTCATTCCTTTTTTAATAGGGAATGGGAAAGTAATTTTGAAAGCTCTGCTTTTACTGAAATCAATGTGCAGCATCTTCACTATTTAGACATTGTTGATTAAGTTAACTCTGGCTAAAGGATGAGTCATTCACCACTATAGAATTTTTTTGTGCTCATAATGTTTTACTTCAAGCAGAATAGAAAGAAGAAATTACCCAAAATACCTTTAGCCCTTTTTATGTGTAAGACATTAAACTACAATCAAGAAAAAGGAATTGACAGCAGTGCTCAGAGGCGAGTACGTACATTTTATAGCATATTCTTCAGGCTGGCTTATAACCTGTGTGCTCCTGACTCCAGACAAGAAAAATTCTGACACCAGGTAATGATGAAAGAGGACTATATTTTGTGACAACCCCAAGAAACTATTACACTCTGTTTTTCTCATTTTTGAAATACTGATACAGTGTCCTCTGTCATCCCTGCAGAAGTAGATAGGAGGTGTTAATAGCATGAGGTGTTCCTTCTGTTTCAGGTATTTATGTAGATAAAGAACATTTCAACATACAGCTCGCTCCCATTATATGATGGACCCTTAATTTTGATCTGTCTGACCTTCTGTGAAGTCTAATAATTAGCAGTATTAAAGTCTAAAGTGTCCAACTAAAGCATATTTTTTAAACAGTCTTTCAGTCTCAAGCCAAGAATAGCAGGACAGGGAGTATTGGACACCACTTCCTTTGATAGCCTTCCCTCAATGACTCATCACTCTCCCTCAAAGACAAAATTTCCCCTTTCTTCCTCACTGAATTTATCTGATTTTAGGTTCCAGATATTGGTTCTTTTGGTCCATCTCAGCCAGGTTAGGTACTCTGCCCTTCCCTCTCAGGAAGCTGTCCTCTCTAATTGAATTACTTTCCTTGATGATCTAGATATATTGAGGTAAAGGCCTCTTACATCAACAAATCTTATATTACACACTTCCCCACATTCTGGTGGATATTTGTTCAATCATTCCTTATTCCTTAATTCCTTTTTCAAAACACAACTACAGAACTGTGTGCAACACACAGTTCTACAACCAGATGCACACTTCCATTTTCTCTTACTTGCTACTCATGTTTATTTATTCTGGAAAAACATCTACAGCTGTTTTAGGCATGGCATCACTCACTGATAGCTTCTGCAGGGTTTTTTTTGTCAGCTACCATGCCTAGATTTTTTCCAAAACAAGCTCAGCTTGGTTTTTCATTCCCTTTTCCTTTGAAATATAGAAATTACCTGTATTTAAATAGAATATGTGGAAATAATACAAAGCAGGGTCTTTAGATCCCGTTCTTACCCTTCCTTACTCTTATTATGATGTTTGTAATCTTACAGTCAAAATTTTTTTAACATCCATAACTCTATTTGTTTTCAGGTAATAAAACCATACTCAATGCTTCTATCAATCTAGTACATACTCAAGCAAGTCTACTAGAAACACCACTATATAAAGTGATTTTCTCTGCAACATCCATTATCCATCTTTGAATTTATTTAACACACTCGTGATTTACTGGTATTATTTCAGTGTCCTTTTAAAATTGAAATATCGCTGGATGAATGCCATTCAAGTATTTATTATGCAGCTACCTTTAGCAACCAAAGTTATAATCTGATTGAACAAGACCTGATTTCCATAGAAAAATGTGGAACTTGCTGCATTACTGTTTTATTTAATCAAATCCAATATCAGGCCTTTCTATTACACTGCCTAAGGCTGAACTCAGTTTAACAAGTTACCCATGCTACACTTGCCTACTTCAAATAACTCTCTGAAGTGTTATAATCTTCCCCATTTATTAAATATTAATGCTAGCAAGAAAGACATCCTATCCAGTGGTATTAGACTGTGTACAAATTGTCCAGGCCTTCTGTCTAAAGTGTTTATCTTTAAACAGTGTTAATTATTATTCTCCTTAGTGAATGAGAAGGCAGTATGTCATCCCCAGGTAATACTGACACATCATCCAATTTATTTTCAGATACAGAAGAGAAATTGTTATGAATACTTGTCTCTTCCCTACATCATCATTTTACCACCTTCATCTACAAATGGACTTTGCCATTCTTTGTCTCCTCTATACACAAAATTTTAAGTATTTTGCCTCTCTTGTCCTTCTTAGATCAATGATTCTAGATTCCCTTAAGAGTGTTTTATGCATCCCTAACTTTTAAGGTTTATGGACTTTCTTATTCCTCCCTTTATTTAGATATTGCTTTTATTGTTTTAATTTAAAATTTTATTTGTCCACTGAAACAGAAGACCTTAATTAAAATTCCCCTCTTTCTCGACCACATTATTGCAGCTTTTTCACTTCTTCATAAACTGTAAGATTCAGGTTTTTATTAATGTTTTTTTTTCCATCAGTTTTATTCATAGTTGTCCTTATCTTTGCTAAACAAGGATTTTATAACTTAAAATAAATATTTGACTGCTTAATGTCTTTCTTTTCCTTATATTAAAAGTGAACAGATCATAACTACTGATTTATAAGCCACCAACTGCAACTTCCATTGCAGCCATAACCTTACCTTAATCCATCAATTTAAGGCTCTAAATGTAACTAACATATTCATGTAATATTAGAGAAAGAAAATCATCAATAATTGTTAGGGACTTCAATGACTTTATACTGTGACTGCTTGCATGTATCTTCCAAATTGAAATTCCATCATAACAAAAGGTCTCTTTTTTTATGTATTCAAAATGCTCAGAGTAACTTTCTTTGCTCTTTATCCTTTTGTTGTTTATTCTGATGCAACAACTATTGAATACCTTCAACACTCCAGAATTTAGACTATAATATTCAACCATAATTGTTACAGTTCTAGATTGTCTTTTTATTAGTTATTGATTACTTGAAATAAAGTGATGTTATTTCATCGTAACACCACATTTCCTTAAGTATATCTCTAAACTGCTCCAAATTGTTTCCAAATCACTCCTTTCTTAATCTCCTTTCATAAGACTCCTTCATAAAAAAGATTCAAAACTCTACATTCATTTCAGCGGGAAAAAATGCCCTTGAGATGTCACCATATGAAATAAAATCCTGTGTACTGGGCGTCCTCCTTTGCCACAGCCTGGGATCTTTTACAAATGTGCAAAGCAGAGGTGAAATGCTGTCATTCTCAACCAAAGTGGCCACACAAGTGAAAGAGAAGACAAGCTTGCAGACTTTTTAAAAAGAGAGCCTTCGTGGAGCTGGAGGTTTGCAGTGAAAAGCAATATTCCTCCCCTCTAGAAGATCTACATCACCAGGACCGTTTTGGTGTCACCACTGATCAGTGACACACCCTCTGATGAATTTTAGCTGCCAATAGTGGTTATGGTCCCCTGCTATAAAACACTGGCACACATAAAATCAAATTCACTGCAGCTGTAAACTTCTTTCTCCCCTCATATCTTTATCATTACTTCTTCTTTCTCTTTGCAGTTTGGTTTTGCACAGCAGAACTTCTTCTTCCATGACAGAATAAAGATTTAACCCAGGAAAGACTTTAATTGGGCTTCTGAAGCAATAGGACTCAAAGTGGATACACTTTCAAGAAAGGAGCATTTCTCTAATAAATTTTTAAAGTAGACCATAAGTGAAATAAAATACATGAACTGTAAAAAAGATCTTTCTTCTTAGGATGAGAAGTTGTGTATGTACCTGCTCCAGTACTCTGATATTCATACATGGTGAAAAAGACATTTGCCTCATAAGTAAGGCTTGAGGGAGGTAATTTGTGTGTTTCTTTTTGCAAAAAGTCTTTTAAATACTTGATAGACCTCAATAGGACAATGTCTACGCTTTCTTTTTCAGAGGAACTGATGGACTATTAGCCAGGGAATACTGGAGCCTATAGATTCTTATAGTTTACTTTGCAAGTGTGACCTATGAGTTTTTAGTTTTATGTGTGTACATCCATCTCTCACAAATCATCTTCAATTGTGAAATAGTTTTCCTCTGTGTACACTTAGATAATGAATTCTTCCTGTTGCAAAGTGACCTCTAGAGTCTGAGAACTAGTTTCTTTTCAATTTGTGTCAATGAAATACTTGACAAATTGCTCTATTTAGAGTCACATATATCCTGGATTTCAGTGTTGAGCATTGCTACCCCTCAGACAAAGATAAATCAGGCTGTACAGTTTGCCTTGTATCTTCATGTCATGACTGCAATTACAGATATGAGCCCAAAGTGCAGTCTCTGAATGAAGTAGGATGTGTCACAGAGACACACTGTTCAGTTTTGTAAAGATTGCAGGCATCATGCAAATTGAATATTTTAGAATGAGCTTTAACCAGAGCATGAGACCTTGCTAAGGGTAAGCAAATATACTGATTAGGTAAATGTATACAGATTTTTTTTCCTTTATTGTGTGGGGTTTTTTCCTATTTAAATGAATATCAGTTAGAGGAACTGTCTGCTCAGTTTAGCATTGAGGCTACCAATTTAAGACTTTCCTCATGACACAAAGAGCATTTCTGGAGGAAAGACATGTCTTGGCCTCTTTTTTGACTCTGCAGGATTGTCCTGAAGGAGCCTTAACCCAATCTTCTCTATTAACCAAAAAAAAAAAAAAAAAAAAAAAAAAAAAAAACCCAAAAAACAAAAAACCAAAATTTTTTTACTGTTGATCTGAAGGCAAAGCCTTCATCACAAGAATGATGAAATCATGTGCTTATGATTTGTTCTTCCATATGCTGCACTGATACAAGCCAATGTTTCTGGAGCAGCTGCCACTTATTCTTTTTCTCCATGCTCCTAAATTATTTGAGCTTCACCTGTTCCTTTCTCAAATTAGTCCAAAATTATTTTTCATTTCTAGGTTTATGCCAACAGTAGCAACTGTAGCAACTGGTACCTAGGCCTGAAAGCTGTGGGCCATTCACTCCTGAAACAATGTGTTCTTAATTTCTTTGAATGGAATCAAAGGTTTGGAAAATTAGCCCCACAATCAAAACAAATGGAAATTGCTCCTGAAAAACATATATACAACGTACACACAGATACTATCGTGTGTCTCAGGAATAAAAAAGTATGTAATGTCAGCTCCAAGAAACTGAGTAATAAACCAAAAACACGGAAAAACTGTTTTTGTTGCGTAGCCTGTGATTACATTAATTAGAAATGGTACGACGCAAAAATCCTAAGTCAGACTGTTACGAAGTTGTTAAAGTTTCCAAGTCCACATACAGATCAAAATTGAAATATTTCACTGAGGACCTTTTCTCTTTCTAATATTTTTTATCATGTTGAGCTCTTGCTGAACTCTAAAACCATCAATAAATTTTACCTTGACAATATTAACTTAGGGTTCATGCACAAAATATTATTTAAAATTGCAGTTAAATTTCATGTTTATAACAATTAAATTCTTTTTTTTTTCACTAAAAGAAAGAATGCAGAATCATGCATGAATTGTATGCTTCAAATTGAAAGCAAGAAAACTAATCTTGTATATATTTACTCTTCTAATATTTGTGAAGACAAGAGCATGCAGAATTCATAATGTAGCTTGACTTGGTTCAGCTACATTTTTATATTTTCAATTATATTTTCTGGTACAGTGTAATTTCTTTAAATGCCTACTCTTTCTTCTCAACACCTGGTTTCTCTATAAAAGAGAAACATTTGCAAAACAATTCCCTCCTGATCTGATCTTCACTAATGCAAGATGGCGGTTTCTAAACCTTTCAGTAAAGACTTCTAATTCAGCTCTCATAAACGCAATGGAAAGCCTCACTTGCTTTGTTCAGTGAGAGCTGAACACACCTTAAAACCTGGATCAAGTCTTATTGACTGGAGATTACAAAAAGATTGGAGATTACATCTATCATTCATGATCCAACATGACTTTCAGTTACTAAAGCAAAGCCCTCTCAGCTTCCACAAATAATTATCAGTAGACAAGATGAATAAGAATTCCTTGTTTATTCCTATCTAAACTTTATAGTTGTAAGAGGACCTATGAGTAGAATTTTCCATAGGCTTCCTTTCAAGTACTGGCATAGAGTCATTACTAAAAACATATCCCTACAGGCTCTGAAGAACCGAGAAAAATACGTCTTAGTCATTTAAAAGAAATCTTAGAAAATATGCAGAGCAAAACTTCAATATATTGCCATCCAACTTCTACATGGACATTTTGAAAAATGTGAGTATCATTACAATTGGTACTGCTGGTATCACTTTGCAGGGGAAAAATACAACACAAACGTCACAGAACCATGTTTTCTTTAAGTGCAAGAATTCAGCTTCTTTGCTGTAGTCAACGAAAGCTGACTTTCATGCAGACACTGTTAAAAAGGAAAAGGATGAACTGAATTTGATGTCATGCTTGCTTTTATTTTTTTAACTGGGGTTTGAACTGAAGATTTTTTAAGTGATATTGAACTAAAATTAAGAAAAGACATCTCATAGGCAGGATCACTAATCAAACACAGCCTAGATAATGTGCACCATGTCTTGCTCAATGGGAAGTAATTACTACAACATTAGCTTTGCAGTGTTTAAACAACCATTTCATTACATTTTTTCTACACTGATTAAATTTTCTCAGCATTTATAATGCATCATTACATCTGCTTTGTGCACAGATAATGCACAGCATAGCTACTCATTAAAACTTCCCTGCTCTCCTTCATAATTTTTAATAAATCTAATTTCAACGATTTGCATAAAGTTTTAAAAAGAATTGTTGGTTCTTTGTTAACACCATATCTTAGGTGTGAAGTGACAAAACCAGGGGTTTTTTTTTGTTTCAAGGCCTCAGGGAACTACACATGCCAGAGATAAATAAGAGTAAGCTCTAGTCACAAACATCAAAATACTACAGAGGCCCACAGACAAGGATCACTGTAGAATGGTGTGAATGTATGACCTTACTGCCATTCCCCTTGTTGCTATGACATTTTGTCTCATGACTGCAGTAATAGAAAACAAATAAAAATCACAGTCTTCTGGTTCACAGTAAGCTTCATAGATATGAAGGGTACTTCAGAGAAAAACTAAGGAAATAACTTATTTAAATTATTTCAAGAAGAATTTTATATTCTCTCAAGCTAAAAGCTACACTGACTATTAATGCAGATGTACAAAATGGCTATTCTGGGCTGAAAAATATCCTTGCTTCAAACTAACAAATGAAAAATCTAACTGATTTCTTTAAAACATTGTAAAGAAGGCATTTTAATTATTGCCCTTGGTTTCTTCATTAGATGCAAGACTCTATGAAGGAAAACCAGAAATTTAAATTTATTTTTCTTTATCATTTACCTTTTCCTTTCTTTCTTAGATGTCTTACTTTTTATGTATAATCATCATATTTAGTATTTGGACAACATAATTTGCTGCCAGAGATTACAAATCTGGAAATCCAGAGAGCCCTGGCTCCCAAATACACAACATGAATTTGAAGCTCCATTCTCATTCACAAAGCATTGTGACATTCAAGGGGAACTTCATTACCAGAGTAAAAATACTCTTCTGGTGATCATCAGAACAGAATATCCATCTTCATTCATCTCGCCACCATGAAGTAACAAATCCTGACAAATGAGAAGGCTCAATCAAAGCCAAGTTCTTCTTTCAGTGACATTGATGTAAATCCAAAGAAACTTCTCTTGTTTTGGGAGGTTAAGATAGTAATATCCAAGATGAGGATTTTCCTGACATGTTTAAGAATTTTATTATTCTAACTGGAATAACTCCAAAAAATGGAGCCCCGAAGAAGATGTCATCTTTATTGTCTTTCCAATTCTTGTTCTTAAATTCATTTATTCCTGCAGTGTTCCAAAATTATCATGTCATTACTTTCACATGTTTCTAAAACTCTTCAGGTCAAGGTATTGTATTACTTCAGGCAGAATCCAAATAATGGATGATACGGTGAGTATAGCGGTGCAAACTCTGCAGTCACTCCCAGGGGATAATCTTTTATTACAAAACAGTGAGGTCGGAAAATTATGAAAATATTTTTTGACTCATGTACAACAAGATGGCTATGTGCAAATCTGTTGTGGCTAGGGATTAACTTGTATGTCGGCTAATATCTTAATTCTTTCCCAAAAGCATGTTGGTGGGTTCCTTCTATGTGCAAGCTGCGTTAGAATTGTTTCTGCTTGCTCTACAGCCATTTCACAGCTGAAAAAGAAAAGGCATCTTCTATTCTTGCTATAGATGAAAAAATTTTCTCTTAGGAGAAATGAAACCTTTTATCTGCTCAGTAAAATTATAACTTGTCCTCTGCTCAAAGAGAACATGTCTGGCTGGAAATTTTTCTTTGATGGGAATTAAACAACACCAACATTTTATTAGAGGTACCTGGTCTATACTAACAAGATAGCAATAGAAGTTTTACACTAGACATGAAAGCCAAGGATCAGTTCCAGCTTTATGGGCATGCTGCCAATAATTACTCCTCAGCAATCTTTGTCTCAGGAAAGATCACTCCTCTGTCCTCACCCATCTCTGTAGGCAGAAGTTCTTGAAGTCCTTCTGCTGTATTTATACACAACAATACTATTTCAAAAGAAAGCACTGGCCTGTGATCAAAGAGAATAAATACTCCCCTTTCCCCTTTCCCCCTCAGAGAGGCCACACTTTTTGAAGTCTTCTAAATAAGCCAAATATCCAAAAAAAGAATCAAAAGATTGTAAAGGAACAGCCTTTCAATAGCTCGACATCAGAAAAAAACTGGGAAAAGATAAGGAAAACACCAGAGAATAACATCTGTCTTAGAACCAGTCTGCAGTCCCATAATGAAATAAACTTTTAAGATCCTTTCATTACATACAATTAGAAGTTTCTCTCTTGCCCCTCTGCCTTCAGCTGCCAGAAAATTTGAGGCAGGAAAAAAGAGTCTTAAGGGCCAAGCAAACCACAGGACTTTCATCCTTCAGATCATGGGACCAGAGTCTTCAGAGGTGAACGGCACAGCTCTCAGACAACAGTACGCTCTCTTTCTTTGAAAACAAAGGAGAAACAGTACCCCAGGACTCATTTAAACTCTCCAACACTGCTGATATTATAGGGTTTGGTTTCTTTTATCTTGAAATAATTTCTTTTCACTTTAAACTTGAAACACCCATCCATCCCATTACAGGTGTTCATCCATGCAGACTGTGGGTGTGCTGACCCATTCATTAGCAGAGCAGAAGAGCCAGTGTCGCAGGGGTGTGTTCATCTCCAAAAAAGGACCCAGTCTTACCTCACCACAGGCTCCTGCTTGAAATTCAACAGGACTTATAGATGAGCACTCTTTTTCCATTGGCATTACTAATACCTACTGCTTCTCATAAAGGTAAGAAATCCATGACAGTTTCTTCATTCTTCCTGTCCCCCGGTTTTGGGGTTTTTTGTCTTCACAAGGCAAGGGGAATTTTAAATTTTTTTTTCTGGAGAACTTAGAGGTAAATGACCTTGCCAAAAGCTACCTAAATAAGAAGGAACCAAAGCTATAACGAAGACAACATCCACCAAGAAATGAAACTACTCTTAAAATTAACTGAATGAAAGAGTTGACTCTGTGAAAGAGATTAGGTCTATGTAAAAGTAGCATATTGGGTGATAGAATATTTTCTAACACGATTTTGAGTGAAATTGTCTCTGCTCAACTCCAAGCATTTTATTTAAAGAATGACTAAAGGATAGTGCATTCATTACCTAGATCACTATCCTGGGCTGGGCATAACTATGCAAGGGTTGCTACATAATTCTGGCAAAATATGTATATTCTTCCTGCTTCAATATCCTTAACTGTAAAACAAATTCAATTACTTTTCATGATCACACTTCGGTCTAATTAGCTCTTCAAGATCCTCAGTAATCTGTGCATTGTATGATTTTTGTATTCACTTGCAGAAATCCTGGAGTTGCTAACCTGACATACAAAACTTCCATGATAAAAAACAAGTGGTAGATATTTGTATTCACAAATCAATGAAGTCAGACTGTGAATTTGAGGACAAATAGTATGATGTGAAGAAGGAGAACAACTGGAATTCATAGCAACATATCAGAAACACAAAGCTGACAAATATCATAACCACATTGGTTAAGAGGTATCCAGATCCCATTTTTAGTTAAACATAAGTCTCAGTGTATTATGAGTGTATCTTTAGCTCTGCTGGTTTTCACACAAACATCCCTGTTATCTCCACATCATCGTCTTCCTATGAAGTCCTTCCTTGATGCATATTGCCCATTGCTCGTAGAAACATCCCAAAGCCTCCTGGACCTTTTTCCATTACTAACAAAATTCCTCTTGTGTTCTGCCTTGCATTACTATTCCTAGAGTAATTATTTATCATTTGCCTAGTGCAGAAAAATTACTTTCTCTTCCTTTTCTACAGTTAGCAATACTGGACTCTGGACATTTGAATATAAGAGATGCAGATTGTGGCCTGCTCAATAAAGATTGCTAGCTAGATGACACAACCAGGGGCAGATTAAAGCAGTATAAGAGGTCATTTTTAGCACGAAGCTTTCTGAAAAACTTGCCTGAATCTGGAAAGAAAGTCTCTAAAAGAACAGTGCACACAGGATACACAGACCAGGAATGAAAGTATCTGATAATGAACCCATGCAATCTCAATTAGAATGCAATTCTAATGGAAACATTACTTTGGTACTGGAAGAAAAGTTTTTTTCAGTGCATATAATATGTCATTACCTAATACTAAAATTCAATTACAATAATGACAATAATTTATGAGAGAAATGTTAGATGTAATTTATCCTATCCATTCCCATGTAGTTAAAAAGTGGGGTAGCTTCCAACTCAAAATTTATCTACATGTCTGCTTTGGTATAGAAATGACTTCTCTTTTCCCAACTGTTGTTCTCAACTTTTTCCTCTTTTATAATAGTTCTAGTAATTATTATGGTGTCTGTAACGTAAGTAGGCCAAGAAGTTTAAACTGTCCATGTAAGGACTGTGCTTAACTGAGAAGCAGTTTCACAGATCTGGCGCATCAATTGGCGCAGAACCCTATCAAACAGTTCAAGGGTATGTGTGTAGATGTGTGTATGCTCACTCCTGTGGAAAGATAACTTTGATCACTCCAGACATCCTCATTTCCGTGAAAAGAAACAAAAAAAAAAAAGAGATAATGGTAATTGCTATTTGGCATATTAAGGATAGAGCCAGCTATGTTGCACAAAAAAAGCAGACAGCTGTGGTAAATTGGCTGTGGTAAAATGACTACTCAGTGTGTGTGGAATGGTATCTACTGCTGTTCCCTGTTTTCCATCCCAATCTGGAAGTGGCGGGACGGTCCTCGGGTGCTCTGCTCCCATATCTGCTCCACCCCTCTGTGGCCATAGCCCAGCCAGGTGTGACCCCTTTAGGCAGTAAAATTCAACTCTGATTCAATTTCAATAAAATTAATCTCTGACCCAAGCTTAACCAAGGAAACTGAATAAAACTTAGGCCAGCCAACAAGTCAAGGGTGATTGCATACAGTCCACTTCTCACCTGGCAGGAATAATGCAGCACTGCCAAGAGATCCAGCAGGCTCAGGCCAGATAAGGCTGCTCACAGAGGATCAGTGGGTGCCATTCTACAAAGACCTAGTATCTACTTGGAGGCTGCTCTATGGAGCTAGGCTAGAAAATAATCCAATAAATAAATAATTTTTTTTTAATATATATATAATAAAATGAGTGTTTTGTTTTGTTCTGTTCTTCTAAGGAAAACAGAAATAAAAACATAATTTGGGGCAGAGACAGCAGCACATTCTGGCAGCAAGCATACTCATTTCTTTCTGAAAGATAATACTATCTGTCAAGATCTAACCCATAAAGATCTTCATATGCTGCTTTTCCACTTCCTCACATTCCAACTGGAAGTACCAGAAATTGTTTTCTAGAGGACACAAAGCCAGAAATCATCCTTTCCATCCAGGTTGCTATAGGAATGAAAAAAGTTACCAAGCCTAACAAGACAATAAAGAAAAAAATGTGTTGTGAAGGAGTATCCTGAAAAGAGACATGGGTAGAAATAGTATTCATAGTGCAAATTCGACACAGCCTACCAAAGAACTTCAGGAGACTGTCAGGAAAAATAAGTTAATGTAGTGTAATTAGCTGCACTCATGGCAATTCCCCCAGGTATATGTTGGAAATGCAACAAACAAAACTTTGCTCTGAAATACTCCTCTGATACACCACTTTAAATAGTATCACTCTAAGAGTAAGTGCCTGTGAAGTTTCAGACTAATTTTGGGTACTACTACTGCTACTAAAAAGCAAAGGACAGAGCTTGTGTCAAGATCATGAAATCATTCTGCCAGTTATTTCTCGATGCTCCCAAGTGTCTGCATGAGAAAGCAGGATTCACTGATTTGTGCCAGGCTTTGCTGTCTGTACCGAGTCATAATTTAGGTGTATAATCTGCAGGCATTCTGCAGCACACACTGACTGCAGGCATAACTAACACTGAACATCAGCCTTTCCGAGCTCACAAGGTGGCATCCCCAGCCCTACCTGAGTGCAAATACTAAGCAAAACCAGGAACACACAGAATTTTGAATTTTATGCCATAGGTTTGGCAGCGTGGACTCTACTTGGCCAAGACTTCATATCTGTCTGATTTCATTTCCCTTTTGGGAAAAGTATGTCTGCTTTCTACCAATGCACTCATTTCCACAGTATCTGTGTCTGGGGAAACACAGACCTTGCTCATTTAGTGTTTGTGAAGTACGTTGAACTACCCAGACTTCCTGTATTTTAAGACATTACAGCCAGTAGTACAGCCATCAATACTCCTGTTACATAAAAGGGAATTCTCAGGTATTTGGAAACTTTTTGGAGTGGATTTTGTCTTAGATCACAGGCACTGATGTTGGAAAACCCCTTTTTTGAGCAGTTGGAAAACTCATCTGCTCAATTAAATTGAGCTCTGTTGCCTCGTTCCTGAAGTGAAACTGGAGCTCTGCTGGGGACAGACTGTAAAGTCAGCACTGAAAGGTGTTCATTTTCTTATGGTCCTTAAAATATCTGCATAAAATCACTGAAGTCTTTATGCTATGGCTTCTCCATGTTTTTCAGAAAAGAAGGATATGTAATCTTCTCTGCCCATCAGAAGCATCCAGCAGCCATAACAACTATCTCAAAATCAGTTGACATTCCTCCTCTTTTCTATACTTTGTAGTGTCTTTAAAAGCATAGAACATAAAATATATATGTTAACATTCAAAGGAATAAAAACAGAAAAACCAGAAACATTTTATTAATAAAAAAATGTTACTTCTAACGGCATATAGATATTAGACATATTAGTTGATGACAGACTAATTTGATTACTTGTCACATTTTCAGCTTCGACAGAAGTCCACGGTGTACATTTTTCTTTGAAATTTTAGGATATGGAGCAAGAATGAGATCTTTTCTTCTCTGGAACTCTTTCTGCAGTTAGAACATATCTTTTCAGCTGAATATGTTACAGTTTATTTGCATTTTCCTTCCCCTTTCTCAGTTTCATGGGAGGGAAAAAAAAGGTAGTTGAAAATCTACATGTGACCAGTTTGACAGCTGCTCTCAGAAAGGTTTTCCCATCTAACATGGACTACAATATTTTCTGGTTAGTGAACAAGTATAATGTTACTTTTCATATTCCTTAAAACAATGTCAATATTTATTTTAAAGGAATTGAAATTATATAAGAAAAAAATTAAAACATAAACTCATAATGAATTATTATTTGAAAATACATAAATTCAATAAAATTCTGAAGTTTATCTACGTGGTTCATTTTCTTTGCTATATAAGACAATGTAGAGAGTAGAACATTTTATCCCCTTGTAATCTTCTTCTTCTGGAGATTTATTTCACAGTTCTGCACATCCTTGTGTACTTCCTAGACTGGGCCCACCAATGTACATGTGTACTTTAAGTTTTGATGATACACGGTTTTGCAGAATTAGAATCTTAAAATCCAAATGTATACATTCATATAGTTCTAAACAGAACCAGGAAAAAAAAAAGGGAGAAGCAGAAAGTATGCCACTGGGGGCAAAAGAAATTAAAAAAGCAGAGTTGTTAGCTATTTTGGTTTTCTGGGTTTTTTTGTCTTGCCACTTTCTTGGGACTTGAAAGATCAACTTACTTTACCTGTTGTTTGTTGTTTGTTTTTTTGTCTTGAACCTCAGCATGAGAGAATTAAATTCTCACTCTCCTTGAATTCATCCTTGTGCTGTAGTACATACCGTACAACCGCTTCCCACTTCTCTTGCCCTTCCCCAGCATCCTCACCTCTCTTTGCTGGACTCTGGCAGTGTCTCTATCACCAGTCCAGATCAGCATCTACCAGAACTGTGAGAACTCATTTCAGTATTACAAAAGGCACAGAAAAGGGGCAGGAAAAAAACATAAGATAATCTAGAGTGAAGGTTCTCAAAAAGTTTGTAATTTGAGGATTCTGACTAGATATAGCTCTTAGACTTCTGGTATGTGTTTATCACTACCTCTTCACGTGATATTGAAAGCGTTGATGATTGATGTAGAATGAGTTGCTCTATATGCATAGGCTTGCACATATCAAGATATCAAGTCTCTCCATATTGCCACAATTCAATTAATATCACAAGCTCTGGTGAGTCTCTATGGAAATTATTTGCTTCTCCTGTGGGTAGCTCTGTTTATGAGCTGCAAAATGTTTTGAATCAGATATCCACTATTCAAATCCACTACTTCTGGCAAGACTTTTGAGTGATACCTCAGGGATCAGTTCTGGACAAGTAGAGGAATTGTCTGTAAAAGTTTATAAGAGGTCATTCTTTAAACATATCCTATGCTGTACTTGATTGTTTTCTACATTTTCACTAATGCATGACTCCCTCTCTATGGGTCTCACCTCATGAAGACAGAAATTTATCAGGTCTTCAATTTTTTTTTTTCCATTTGATCTCCTTTTGTAAACCAGGACTGGGAAGTCTTGGGTATTCTGGACAGCAGAACACAAAGGAGGTCTGCTCCTTTTTGCATTACTGACTGAGTACATAAACAAAACAAAAAAAACCCACCAAACAAAAAAGTAGGCTTAGTCATTTTTAAATTCATTCACGTAGCATGATATAGAAGGGACTAACAATAAATAGTAATTCCTTCCTTTATGTAGGCAAGGAGTCAGTCACAGACAATATCAGAATCAACACAATTAACATAAGGGGATGCAAGAGCTAGGACAGAACTGAAAGTCACTGGATTCCCTAACCCGTGTATCTCAAATACACCCCATTTCCTATATTAAAGTGTCATATTTCCCAAAACAGCACATCCCAGCAGCAAGCAAGCAACCCTCAGCTGAGTAGCATTTTGATGGTCAGCAGGAGCCTTAGCAGACGTCTGAGACAAATTCAGTGATATAAAGCCTGGACAAAGAGGAATATTATTTATCTACATAATGGCAAAGTTAAAGCTCTACAAAAGTACACACTGAGAATTTCTTCACTGTTCATATCCCAGATTTTGCAGCTGTGTGACACAGCATCTGCTATGAAATAAGTTCCTGTCCTGAAAAGGCTTCAGACTCTAAAACAGGTGCTAATGCCAATAATTGAGTGACCCTGGAAAACTCAAGTCCTGCAGGGTAGCCATAAAACAGAAGATGGGAGGAAAAAAAAAAAAGTATTCTATTAGAAATTGCAGGTTAAAATGAGGTGATTAATTAAGCATCATATTCTTCCTTCTTCCAGTATCACAAACAGCAGACCATGGCATTCTCTTGTCTCATCTCCATCTGCCTTCAGGTTACAATCTTTCTTTGCTTATTTATGTCTTCAGTGAAAGACCTGAAAGTTCTAGCAAACTGTGGCAGGAATGTAACACACGAACTCACATAGCTACATTATTTTTTTCTGTAAATGGACTAATACATGAAGATAAAATTTTGTGTGTGTGTGTGTGCAAATGGGAGAAGTGTATCATCTTCCAAGAGTGAAAAGTAGAACTGCTGAATCAGTACAGCAGTTCTCCCACATCTTGACCCTGCACCTTTGAAATTAACAAAAATTTTGTCACTGACATCAATGGTACAAAGGTATATTCTGGTAATATAGCTGTAGCTTCATAGATGCATGCAAGAAATGCCACAGTGGAGTATGAGGGAATGAATTTAGCAAGTCAGCATATCCCTCAAGTATAATATACTGCTCAAATATCAAATCCTCTGCCCTTCAAAGATAAGACTTTTTATAACAGGACCTACAGAATGACCATGCTTGTGGAGAAAAAAGGCAACACCAAAGAACATTCAAAAAAATCAAAAGCTGTTTCACTGGAGGACCATTGCATCATGGTCCATGGTTAGCCTCTAAAACAGTAATCTCATGTTGCTACTCAGAAACTAGGTAATTCTCTTTACTAATTTTGCGCTTTTGTTTTGGGAACAAGACTTGTAAATGTATATATATATTGTGTATTACTCAAACACAGAGTAACTCTGTATCTTTCCTTGAAACTAACACTTATGCTTCATCAGATGCAGCCTAATTTTAAGTTCCTTTTCACAGTTCTTGCTGTGGAATTAGAATTGTGCCTTACACTTGGATGTCAGAGCTTCAGAGTGCAAGTCAGGCACATACACCAGGACATAAGCATTTCAAACCGCCCCTATCAAAGCCTGACTTTGGAACAATCTCCTAGAATTGGCCATTCTCCCCAGCAACCACATTTATATCTCTGCATCACCCATAAGGTTGAGACTGATAAATATGCTGAAAAGGTCATGTCATGTAGCAGTTGCTAAAGGGATACTACAAAAGGCCACATGTAATAAGTCATGTAGGAAAAATTTATTCACTAATCTTAACACTCTTACAGGCCTTTGCAGAAAGGCAAAATTGCTTGCTGGAACAGAGAATACACTTTCAGTAACTTCTTTTATAAAGTCTTCCCCTGAGAGATACCATTTGCTACGTTTTTGTTGTTAAGTGGGGGCTTTTACAACTACAGAAAAGAGGGTGAGAATTTGCACAATGTGTTCCACAGGTCCATTTCAGCATGATAATTACTTGGCTTTTCTGAACATAAGATGTGCATAAGTTATCACAGCACAGTGGCAGCATTTCCAGTGATTCTGACAATCTTCTCATCATACGGGATGTCACAAATAACATGGCTTTTGTTTTGTCAGCAGTTTTAAATTATCCGGTTACTATTTCATTGCAACCCCATCACAGCACATGTAAGGTCACAAACATGTCACAACTGAAACTATCTTTCTTCTTTGTATTCCCCCTTTGTACTTCCCCGGTTCGGTGTAAGGGTTAACTCCAGAAATGAATGCAATAAACCCTCTCAAAGCATTTGCTGTCTCTTGCAGCAAGGCAAGGCTATTGGATACTCATCCTGGATACAGGCTCTTTTTTTGATAGAAAGTGTATTTAGAAACAAAGTACATGGAACATCAGCTTACCTCACAAGATAAAATGATGGGAATACTTTTTTTTGGCAGAACTCACAGGGAAATGGTTACTGTTTTGCCGGAAATTTTAAATGATAAAATAAGGCTTGGCTCATCAAAAAAGTAAACTAAAGTTTAACAGCAAGCAACCCAGGAAACTAAGTTTCTTTATTAGTCTTTTTTGCTCTTGTTTTTCCACTCAGTGGCACAGATCATTTAGAATGATCACCAGTAGTTGAGCTAGAATAAAGCTCCTGATAAAGAGTAGCTTTAGGAGGGCAGGAAGCTTTACTAGAAATATATTTTGCTGTTATAAACTTTCAAATGCAAATGACAAGAAATCTGAGTGTCTGGCTACAATAGTGTCCCCAGGTGACGTGTCTGTTTCCATCAGTCATTCCTGTGCTCTGGTGCTGTGACAGCTCTGAAAGGGACTCACTCATGTCAAGCTGTTTAGGACCTGTGTTTCCAATGCTTGTGAACTGCAGCTCATCCCCTGGAAAGACCGTGACAGACATACAAATGCCACTGCAGCACAAGAAAAGAGCAGGCTACAGAGAATGGGGGGATTAGCCCAGATTTGTCTCTTACCTGGTCCAATGACCCTGACGGGAATGAAACTGGCTTCTACATAAAGCGCAGCTGGCAGATGCTGCACTGAAGCCTCATCCTGCTGGGACATCAGGAGCATCTCCACAGTTAGGCTAAGGGGCAAGGAAGGTGTTTTTGGAGGAGGCTTGTTTGTTTTACCATTATCCAGGAGAGTAGAGGAAACAAGGGATGAGTTCACTGTAGAAGAAGACACATCAAATAAAGATTCACTGAAAGGACGTTTTATGAATTTGCTGCAGTATTACACAGGTGCTGTTCTGTACTTCTCCAACAGGTGTTTTACATGAAAGCATTTATTCTGCTGCCAATATTTGCCAAGTAGAAAAATAACTTTTAAAAAGTATGTTGGGAAACAAATAAGAATTTGTTTGTGAGCAAGATAAACTAGGCTATTAGATAGAAGAAATGTTCAGTGATTGAGCAGGTATTTCTCAACCTGTACTCTGAACTCTTGCACTTCCTGGAGAAGAGCCAGACCTCTCTTTTGGCCCAAAGAAAAGTTTAATCCAAGGCTGGAGATATACATGATATTTCTGGCTCCATCACTTAGAGTCAAACATGTCTGTTCTTGGGGAATACTAACAAGGATGGAGTGCAGAAGATATCCCTCAGTTTCCCCATAAATCCACCCCTGAGGTGTAGGTTTTGAATTCATATAGCATGTAGGAGTATAATCCATCCATTTCTGGTATCTATCTGCCAAACTTGGTCTCCCAAATCTCACCGAACTACATACATAAAAGGTCAGCATGATGCACTCCAGGCATCATAATTCTCACTTAAAGCCCACTTACATTGCTGAAGGCCCAGGTGTAACCAGAATGTACCTTTCACTGTAAGGGAAACCAAAAGGGATTTAATGACCATTGTTCTCCCAAAGGTAGATACTGTTCTTTAAAAATTAGCTGTAGAGAACTCTGAAACTTTAATAGAAGTTTGGTGGTCAAATCATCTGTTCTGGACTATGGATCATGCTTGGTTAAACGGTTGTACAAGTTTCTCCAAAAACATTTGCAAATAACTGAGGTCAAGGCAAGCATATCCTGCTTATAACTGAGTGAGAATCTTGGTGTGGAGTGAATAGCGTACTTCATCCACCTCTTCCTTTCAAGAACTACAACAACACTGCTGTCATCACCAAGACTTTGTTATTAAGAGATGCCTGGTTGAGTACTACAGCTCTCCGAGTGTGTACTGCTTTGGTTGCATTTGTTGCAGTGAGTTATCACCCTGTACAATGAGGCAGCACAGATATGTCTCTGAAGTGCAAGTATGCCAGAAAGAGATCTTACTCCACTCTGGAGAATGTAAACACATCTTTAGGCCCGTGTTCAAGGGCAGACCTTGAAGCATCGAGTTTTGAGGACTTTATAGGAAGCTGTGTGATATCTTTCAGACTGGTAAAGAAGTGCAGATTCTACTTTAAACAGCAGGACTCGTGTTTGATTATGTTTGGGTTTGTGTGGGGTTTTGTTTTGGTTTAGAGGTTTTATTTTGGGTTTTGGTGGGGGTTTTTTTGTGAGTTTGAATCTAATAAGGAACACAAGTGTATTTTCACTTGCTGCCCAAGGGAGAAAAATCAACACCTGCCATTTTGAAAATTGTACAGTTGAAGGGCTCGCGCATCCAAACATTTAATGAAAAGCTAAGAATCCCTAGCTAGCATTTACAGTTTATTAAGGGTGAAAAATGTTTTAAACATCTATGATTATGGCTGTTTGTGTAATTTGCTTTCATAAAAAGATGACAGTCCAACTGTAGCTTGTTGTTTTCTAACCACCTAATGCAAGTGGCTCAAAGAGCCACCCTCTCCATGACATTAACAAGCCAGTCAACAATGCCCTCTTCTATAAAGCTTCTACTCAGTATGGGATAACATAGCTAGGGCCTAGCCTTGGAGCTGTGCTTTGGTTTCTCCTTATGTTACCTTGTAGACTTACTAGGCATTTCAGGTCTATTTATTTATATATAGACTAGCCTGTTAGTCACTTGGAAGCTGTGTTGACTCCATTTAAACACAATTGACAAGATTAAAATCATTGCCATGATGAAAATAATATTCTGACTGCCTGTGGTACTGCAAGTGCAACAAGTTTGGACATTAGCCTCTAGAAAGAACACAAAACCAAAATATACCACAGAAATACAAAACTCTGCTGTCTCCCCTCCGACCCCCCACAAAAAAAGAAGCCCAGAATTTATCTAGCAATTTTCAAGTCAGTCAAAAAAGAAAAGGCACAGACATAAAATGGCAAACAAGCACTTTTTTTCCAAGCTTTGAATTAATTCTGAGTACCACTGCACAATAATACCCAGAATTAATTCAAAGGCTGCAGCAGATGCTCGAGGTGGTTGGATAAAAGCACACATCCATTACTTTTTCTTTTAGCAGTATTAAAGACGTACACCCTTTTCCCTTGCGAGGAGGCAAAAGCTGTGTTAGTTACAGGCTGGTTTTTGCTCTTACTGCAATGGAATAATTTAGCTGCCACCTCCTGGATAATCAACCCTACTGCACTGCACAGGGTTGTTTCCCACCAGCCTCCTTAAATCCTGTAAATGCAGATGAAACAGTTTCTCCTCTAAGTATATCCTTATCCTAATCCAAACAGATGCTTTACTAACTGTATTTCTCACCAGAATTAAGACATGACAAACAGCTCTGTATTTTTAATCTTGATCCCAGAAAAGACTAGGAATTTGGATGCAACACAGAAGTGACAGGTCCAGAGGAGGATGGGACAGGTACCACATATCCAATAAGATGGCAGTACTGAATTAGGGGGACCTCTGTTCTGCCCAGATCTGCCAGGTCCTTTCAAGTATAGTCTTCACAGGAAAGATCAAGAAGCTAAAAGAACAAATCCTTGATGACCAGTGGCAATGCATCAGAGATTTTTCAATGTGATGGGGCAAAACTGGTCATTAAATAATTTAGGTCAAATGCAGGCTTCTAGTCAGGAAGATAAAGGTATTTACTTATGTATTTCTTTATTTGATTACTATTATGACATCACTACTATATAAGCCAATATAGTTTGGTCATGGATGATATCTGAGAAGTGGTAAGAATGAAGTCAAAGTCTCTGGGTGACCAGTGCATTACAGCACAGGAGCTGCAACCTTTGCAATTCTGTATCTTGTTCAAATGAGACTATTACCTTAAAGTAAATAGAAAAGAAGGGGATTTGGGACCTCCTTAAAGAGAAATTTTTAAGTGCACTGCATCTACAAGCAATGTAGGTACCTGCTCACTGCAGTACCCAAATTGAACTGCCAAGAAAACACACATGAGAAACACAGTATTTCGTGCTGGTGACTCAAGCTTAAACTAAGAATCCTAAGATTCTACTCAAAAAAATGGAAACAAAGAGTAAAAAAAAGCCATCCTGGACCTCTTAGACATTATGTCTCAGGACAACCTTGTACTACAACTGAAGAAAAACTGTGAGAATATGACAACAGACCTCCCTACTCATCAATGCCATTTGACTCTGTTGGACAAGGAACGGGTCATAATTGAACATTTAACCTAAACCAAGCATCACACCGAGTTAAAAACAGGTCCATAGAGAGTGGAAAGTCACAGGAAGAACTGCCCCTTATAACCACAGCCATCTGCAGCATCCTGTTTCTCTTATGACATACTAACTTGCTTCCAGTGGTGTTCCACAGTCCTTGTTGGCTTTATCTCCTTAGTAAGAGTCTTCAGCGGCTCCGGGTATTCTGACACTGAAGCAACTATATCACACTCTCAGGAAATGCGAGTTCTTCAGGAAAAGCCATGGCTGGATGCTCTATTCAAAACCTGTGTTCATGGATGAGAAGGCCAGAGAGCAGAGCAATAGACTTAATCCCCAGGTTTATAAAGCAGCAGCACTATTTCATTGTACCATAACATATCACATTTACTTCCAGCCAAGCAAGACAACACTTACATAACAAAGCCCACTACAACAAAAAATTGCTTGTATATTTGAAGTTTGCTTTTTACTCTTACACTCTCCCTGCATGTTTTCAGTTGTTGGGCTTTTTCCGTTTTCTGAAGTATGGTTTTTGACCTAACAGAGCTCTGTGTCAATATTTGTCTCTGTGTAAAAGAGGCTGGGGATCTCTAACACAAAAGCATGAAGATTATTAAAATACTAATACTCTCCTGAAATTTGTAACAACTAGACAAAGAGAAAAGATGGATAAATCAGCATAATCAACAAATCGACATAATGAGAATCAGAAAAGCAGGCTTAAGAAGTTTTGTGATTCTTCTCTAATGGGATCTTACTGCCTAATCATCAGATTCTTTGAATAAAAAAATTTTTGCCCTTTCACCTCTAAATCTCAGTGTTTCTCCATGAACCTGCTAACACAACTTCCCACTTCTTTTTCATCCCATAATGCAGGACAGTGAATTCTCTCCTAGTATTAATCAGACCTATTCACATGAGAGAAGCACAGTCACTTACAATAACATCACATCCTCTGAGGTTTCTAGCAATAAATATCAGCCTTTCATTCCTGATTAGTATTTCCAATAGCCTGCATTCACAGACTTCTTCCTCCCAGTCCTGATGCCAGTTTCTCCAGAGCATCTTGACTCCCAACTTCCAGGTGAGCTCTTCCCCCAGACACTGCTGCCTTTGCCCCATGACTGAATAGAGGCAATTTTGCTTATCAGCAATTTCAAAGTAACTTCCAAGATGAGCATTACACTCTTTTGGCCACTGCCATCCACTGAACAGGTTTAAGCAACAGTCATTTGCAAAGCACTTTGAAATTATTCTTGATGAAACGCACTGCATAAATAATGTATTATTTATTTACCATCTGTATCAATTTTGTACCCAGATCTCACACAATATTTCATAAGTTTAGGGATTTGTGACAACTTTTTTTGTAATTAATCTTTTTTAAAAATAAAATAAAACAGAACAAACCAACAAACCGACTAACCTCAAATTATTTAGTCAGTCTTTGATCAAATCCTGAAAACACAGGCCAAATTGAATTAACCCAATTACTCCTCTCTCTTTGCTTCTCTCTGTGTTTCAGTCAGTTGTCACTAAGATGAAGCACGGTTTAAAGGAAAAAAGCTTTCCCTTCTGTGTGGGAATAAAGGGCTTGTTGAAACAGAATGCTTTTTCATTTGGGGGCTGACCCTGCCTTCATTTCCTCTCACTCTTCATCTGCACGACGCTACAGCAATGTTACTAAGGCAGGGAGATAGATGTCATCTGGCTGCTGTAGGAAAATAACATCCAAGAAAGTACATGCTATTTATATGCAATTGTTAGGACACAAACTTTTTGAGGATTTTCCTTCTTCCTACTGTTGTATGAGGAATTTAAAACATCCTTTATGGCTGATCTTACCCCTGTCTCCTTAGCTTGCAGAGAACTATGGGTCGCTTGCTTTCTTCTAGCACTCTTATAATGTGCAAATTTGGCATAGGACAGTATTTTACTGCAGTTTCCCAAGGGCATCAATTAGTTTCCTTTCTTTCATCTACAATTTCCTAGTAGGCAGGAGTGACGCTTGGTTTCACTGAAGAAGAGATATCAACATTAGGGCTCTCAAATACACAAATATCACTGTTCTTCTCAAGAAAACAATGTAAGGAATAAACATGAGCTCACTGAGCTCAAGGAAATGCAGTGTAACACAGCTGCAGGGTTAAGTATGTACACAGGTTATTTTTCTGCTTTATCATCCAAATCTGCAAGTAAACCATCTCAGAACTGATGTTGCGTCACCTTGAGGAATTCACAGCTACGCAACATCAGTCAGAGCCAGATCAAAAATCCACTGCTAGAGGCAATAACTTTTTGGTCTCAGCTTGCCATGCTTCATAAATGTGGTTTCTCTGCAAAAGTCATACTACTGAACTAGAAAATTCATCAAGCTGTGTCTTTCAATTAGTCATCATGATGTGCAGAATGAGTTTTAGCGCTTCTCAGCATTCTGTAGAGGTTAGCACTGGTTTCTGAAGATCATTATGAAGTAGTAAGGCTGGAGGGAGGACCAGGTAGGTCACTGTCATTAAAAAAACTTTCATCAACTTCTGCAAAAGTGAACTGCTGATCATCCATTAATGCATTCACCATCTTTCCATATATTCAAGACTGCTTTAGAGTCAGATCTTGAAGCATCTATTACCATTGGTTTTGTATTTCTTGCTCAAATTAGAGTAAGAGAAAACTCACGTATTTAGTACTGCCATTCACAAACTTTATTAGGAAGAAAATGTGTCAATTTTATTCCTGATTGATACCATGTCAATAGGGGTTATGAATGAGTACATGAATTGTTTCAAAAACAAGGAAGTTTTGGAATACAAACAAAATACATTGCAAATATATCTGAAAAAAAAGCTAAACTAGAATGTCTGCATGCAAAATAATTCACAATAGTGATACTTAAATGAAGCTGATTACTAATTTGAACATCTGACTAGGACATGAGCAGGGAAGTAAAAAATAGTGTTTGGGTGCTGCATGTCATTACAGGACAGAGAAGAAGCATCCATTTGGCAGCAAAGCAAGAGCAAGACTTCCAGGTATTCTAGACAACTTACTGAAAAGCTTCAGGCTAAGCAATATCAGCATAAGAGGCTAGAGGACAAATTTTGGAAAAGCTCTTAAAGACTATCATGTATGCTAGCTTAGACAAGGTAAAGTAAGGGGGAAATAAAGCAAGTGAATGTAAATATCCAAAGGGAAGAAACATCAAAGGAAGAATCATTTGCTGAAATAGAACGCTTGCTATATTGAACAAAGAGATTAAATTAAAATAGGGACATTTAATTTGGTTATTGCAAAAAGTATTTTGTGCTAAAATACAGCAGACTGCGGAAAACCTTACAAAAAGAACCGAAGTATTTAGAGGAAGAAAACCCCAATATTTTTATCCACATTCATTCTGCAACATAAATGAGATGATACAGAAACTACCAAACAACAATGATCCTATAGCATTTTGGTCACAATGTTTCTAACTAATAGTAATGCCAATGTGTTCAAAGCCTACAGATGTTCAAATGTTGCATTGGTAATAACACTAAATAACCATTTTCTTTAAAAGTTGGAATCGTGGCAGGCCCTTGTAAACATTGAGACATTTTTCAGCTTCATGTAGACATATGCAAAATATTGAGAAATACAACCTCGGAGTAAAAGTTTTGGCCAGTTTTCTCTTGGTTTCAGCCTCCTTGCTGATAGGCCAAAGGGAGAGAGCCCCACAGTGACCACAACGACAGGATGTCTACCCTTTGTGATATGCCACCAAACCACTCAGGGCAAAACAGCACGCCCCATATGTTGAAACTGAGCCACTTCCCAGGCAATGCCAACCCACTGCAATGCTGTGGCAGCACCAGGACTGTACCGTAAGAAACTCCTGAGGTTTTCAAATGATCCATAGCTATTTTCATTATTCATTTCATTATTACTAAAACAGTGACAGTGTGACAAAGACTGCAGATTTTCAGATAGATCTGCAGAACGAAATGACAGAAAGCCTGCAGCCTGGCTGTATGCACGATTAAAATGAACAGGCTACAGAGACAGATGCAGTCCCCCCTGACCTTAACGATGTTGATGTTTACATATGAACCTCCCCACTCGGCTGCAGATAAGGAATGACAGACAATACTACAAATTAGCGAAGGTCAATAGAGCAGGAGGCAGCAGTTAGTCAATTACAAAAGCAAACCTTCTGCTAAAGCACCAAGCCCTGTGTTTTCTCAGTATAATCAACTGCCTGAGCCATGG
The DNA here is from genome assembly GCA_004320125.1 of Scolopax mira. Taxonomy (NCBI): domain Eukaryota; kingdom Metazoa; phylum Chordata; class Aves; order Charadriiformes; family Scolopacidae; genus Scolopax; species Scolopax mira. Next base: position 26,640 of record BJBW01005501.1, read on the forward strand.
AGTCTAATAAAATTGACCTGTTTTTCCTTTGTCTAATTGACTGATGCCTGGAATTGGATGAACTTTAGGTGTGCTAGAATTTAAGTCTTAATATCATGTTGCAAAAGGCAGACATCTAATTAGTCTGTCTTAGGTCTAATGGCTGTTTCTGCGATGTGCAGTTCCATCCAACCATGACAAAATCTTTGCTTTGAAAGTGTTTACAAAGACAAAGGAAATTGTTTACAAGCTATGAATGAACTCTACTGGGTGCTAGTAAAGTTGCTATAGCAAACAGTTCTTGTGTGAAGAAGAAGAAGGATGGAATTATAAACAAAAGCAAAAAACTCCATACACTTTACTCTGATGAGATGCGTCCTTTCTGACAGAGATGAAGGAAATAATGAAGTTAGTTTTCTTGAAATAATAAGGTGTAAAAATTTTCCTGATTCATTCCCTGGAACAAATGATTCAAAATCCTAAATAACCTTACTAATCTGTTTTCTCTCTGTGAGTCACCTACATAACTATTCAAGGCTTTTAAGAAGTTTTATTCACCTTCAAGATTTTCAAGGGTCTTTTTTCCACACAATTCCTGTATATATTGAGCTTAACTTAAAGTGGTCTTCAGAGGAAAAGTCTCAAAGCTTGCTCCCTAGTGATAAATACCCACAACTGCTGTTGCTGCTTCACGTTCCTCCTTCAGCCAAGATATTTATGTGTGTACTTGGGCTTAGACACTGTTGCTGAGCTTTAACTGAAATTAAGTTGGACACTGGTCTCAAGTAGTATTTGATGGATGGATTTTAAAAGGAATCTCATTGATAGAGTTGGTGTCTAACAATATCTCAACCCAAACAAGAAGATAACTTATTGGTTTTTGGCCATGTCTCTGAGTAAAAAAGTAGTTGGACATGAAAGGCCCACTGGGTTTACTTTTCCTCAAAGCTCTATGACCCTCAACCCCTCAAACTATACTCATCGAAGTTAGAAATTGCAAAGTTTTACAAAACTCCAGTGCTACATCATTTGCAGTAGGAGAAGTCAGGTATCATTAAAAATAATAATTTAAAAAGTTAATAAAAATTGAGTCATACTCCACAGACATGCTTTCTCTGTACACTTTCCTATACATTCACAACAATATCAGGTAGTTTCTGCCCTGAATAAAGCAATTGCCTGGGTTACCAGTAATAATTCTGCTAGAAAATGCATTATAAATAAAGTTCCTCCAATGGTGCACCGCAGAAGCCAGACCCTGCAAAGAGAGTCTTCTGACACCAGAAACTATAGACTGAGAGGTTGAGAAGCACACTTTGGAAAACTCAAAGCAAAATCATAGCCTTAATTTCTGCACGGTTCAGTGACAAAATATACATACACTCTCTCTCTAATCACACAAACACTTTATATGTATGGTTACACATTTTTACATATATAAGTAAAATATACAGCTTGGAAAATCAACTTACAGATCCATTCAGTTTCTCATTGTTCCATCAGTACTTTCTCCGCTCCACTAAACCTCTAACCACATTTTTCAGCAGTCCCTCTCTTTTAGTCATTTTCCTGCTCTCCCAGCTGCACAGTTACCAATGCCTCATTAGCACATTTCCCATGAACTGATACTGCTTGTCAACCACCCCTGTGTTCCCCAGTGTTGTACTGATATTTCTGGACTAAACAATGCATCGCATCACCATACAAGAGTCATTCCCTAAGAGGCAAATCAATTTATTTGCTATTGCTCATTTATTTTACCAAGGGGTTACTCAGTTGAAAAATCAAAATTTGTTTTCTACATTCTTAAAGACAGCACACTTAAAATGCACTCTGTGAAACTCAAGTTCTTTAAACAACAGCTTCAGTGCTCACATACATTCAGAAGTGAGTATCCAATGCTTCCAAAAAGTATTAAAACAATACTTCATGTTGCCACGTAAGGCTATCTAGATCTACAATAAAAGGCAAGGGAAAATGGAATCCCTTTAGTCACAGACATGACCCTATTACATTCATGAACTGTCACAAACAGAAACATTTCAGAAGTAGATAGATAGAGAAAACGGACAAAAAAGTGGGCTTTACATCTCCTGTTGATCAGATTTAGTACATTGTACAGGTACATTTGGTTCCAGCCAGTTTGACTGACAAGTCTTAGAACCTTTAACAAATTTTAAAGGTTCTTTTGACATAACTCTCAGGTAGTTTAAGGCAGTTCAACAGAGCTACTGGTTTGACAATATTAGCATTGTCATGCATAGTCAACTTTTATATAAATATTTCCATTTCACTGAAAAATTGCTTATATGATAATATCAACAAAAAACTACATGAAGACCATAAGCTATGTCTATTACCCACAGCCACAAATTTAAAAAATGACTAGTATAAATGACTTTTAGCAGAATTAATGCTCAAAAATATGAGATTCCCTTGGGATCTTTGAGAAATAGAAAGAATAGAATAGATAAAAGTTTTGTTTTAATGACAGATGATACTAGACAGAATGTTAACAAAAGCTACAGTAAAATTCAGAAAGTTTAAAAAAAAGTCCAGCTTCACTCATTACTAAACATAAATGGTGCTTAAACTCCTTCCTACAGAAGGAATAACACTGGTTTTGTGATACTTCAGTCACTTCTGATGCAGTAAAATTTTACGCCAAATAAAATTATGTCAAGAGAATCACTTTAATTCAGCCATCACTATCTTTTTCTCACTGCCTAAAGAGGCGCGGCAAAAAAACAGGGGGAGAGTTAGGGGAAAAGGAGAAACAAGCATTCCCACACATGAGTTGTGCCTGGAGGTACCTGGCTTCTGTTGCACATATCAGCAGGATCAAGAATTTCCAGCTGTATTGGGGACACGCTGCATGTGGAGCTGGCTGAGTCCACAGACACAAGACCAGGAGGGCTTTCACTGACTGCACTGAACAGACACAAAAACCACCTCTGGAGGACTTTGGTAAATATCTGCACCTCTAAGTCTAAATACACTGAGCACTGTGCATACCAGTTGCATCTCCACCATGGTAGACTTGGGCCCCTTTAGAGTACACCAGCTGTGTCCATACTGGAAAAGGGAAGGCTTGGTTCCAGTTTGCCTTGAGCTTGTGTCCAATGCTAGAGCTTCCTCACACAGGGAAGTAGACACAAACCAAAACCAAGGCCTAATGTGCACCAGTTAACAAATGACCAAGGGACAGGACTTAAGTAAAAAGACAAAAGAGCACCAACATGACCTTACAAACGCAACTACATACATCTCCTGTGATGTACTTAACAAAACTTGAGCCGACTCTTGTATTTTATAGAACAGTAAGTGCTGTATACAGAAAGTTATGATTTGTTAAAACGTCAGTTAACATACATGAAGGCCAGAGGTCCCAAACGGGAAAACTAGTGAGGTCTTACTGAAGAGCAAATTTAAAGTATAACAGCTTATAGAAAAGGCATGCTATGCTAGCACACAGCTGTATGTTGCAGTTTTATTTTAAGATACAGCCTTATGAACCATATAATGTTGTAATGTCATATTGAGATACGAGATCTTTGGAGCAAAGAAAATGGATTTTTGAAAGCAATGTTAATGGAAAGTGGTTAACACAGTAAGGCAAATAAAAGAACTAATTTACATGCAATTAAATTCCAGAGACTCAGAGAAATAATTCTCAAGTCTGTCCAATCCAAAATAAGGGAAGGTTTCTCATAATTTATTCGTTGGGAAAAGTGGTACTCTGGTTTGTAGCAACTTGTCAGACTAAAGCCAAAGGAAAGATATTGAAACACAACTTCTCAGAGAGGTGGGTCAGCATATGTCTTAATTTGAGAAGAGGGCATGTCAAAAGAGACACCAAGGAGGTTAGAATGTAGTTCCTAGCATAAAGGAGATGTTGAAAATCAAGAAAGGCTCAGGAAAGCCAAGCAGTCTTGAAGGGGTATCTCTAGTATCTCATGCTTTTATAAAGCACAAACTGTGTTTGCAATTCATGAGAATTACAATTTTGCTAAATTGTGGCTTGAGTGAGAACCTCTAGCAAGACTACAGACCTGATTTCTGTTTTCACAGAGAATCAGAAGTCTACTAAGAGAACAGAAAAGGGCACCAGTAAATTTGTATTTTTAATGCTGAGATTAGTTTGGGGTTTTTTCTTCCCTGAGTGTTTTTGTAGGGACAACCTTAAAGACTAGTATGACTTACTGAGCATTTGTGGACCCACTGAGCATTTGTGGCTAACTGGATAGCTCACTGACTTGAAATACATGATCACAAGATGCTAATATCTCAAGTTGGAAAGGACCCATGAGGATACTCAAGTCTATCTCCCTGCCTCTCACAGGACTACCTAAAACGAAACTATAAGACTAAGAGCATTGTCCAGAAGCTCCTTGAACTCTGACTGGTTTGGTGCTATGACCACTACCCTGGGTAGCCTGTTCCAGCGACTGACTACCCTCTCAGTAAAGAACTTCCTCCTAAAATCCAGTATGAGCTTCCCCTGATGCAGCTTCATTCCATTTCCTTGTGTCCTATCACCATTCACCAGAGAGAAGAGATCAGCACGTGCCCCTCTGCTTCTCTCTCTGAAGAAATTGTAGACTGTGATAGAGTCACTTCTCAACCTTCTTTTCTTCAAGCCAAGTGACCTCAGATGCTCCTTGTAAGTCTTGCCCTCGAGACCTTTCACCATCTTGGTCACTCTCCTCTGGAAACACTGTAATAGTTTGGTGTCCTTTGATATTGAGTTGCCCAAAACTGCACACAACACTCAACATGGGGCCACACCGGTGCAGTGTCGAGTGGGACAGTCGCCTCTCTTGATTGACGAGCTATGCTGTCCTTGGTGCACTCCAGGACCCTTTTGGCTGCCACAGTACAGTGCTGACTCAGTGAACTTGCTGTAGTTATATATATTGATGAGATCCCACCTGAGCTTTATCTTCTTTAGGTGAAAAATCCCATTTCTCTCTTTCCTCACAGGAGAGATGCTCCAGTCTCAGACAGATTTCTCCATGTGGCACCCCAGAGATGGAGGACAGCTATGAACTCAAAAAGCTTAGAGAAAACTACTGCAGGAATGAAACACATTCTTGTAACTTTTCTACATGCGTCCACATTTCTTCCCATCCAGGTCTGCTTAGGAGCTTGCATGATCCATCAAGGGGAATGCACAAAGCCCTGCTCCACATCATGTACTCACCCCACTTTGTCCTCCACACCCCCAGCTCTGCCCTGAGACACTCCCCTCCTGTCCCACTCGCAGCTTACAGGGAAGCAGAGAGGGAAACAAGAAGGAGGCCTCCCCATGACTTCTCCATCTTGGAGAAGTGAGAAACACTCAAGATGGTGCTTGTGCAATGGAAACAGGGGGGACGACCCAATGAAATGAGCCTGACACCATCTTTGCAGCTCAATACAAGGTGGGAGTTGGCAAAGGGGCTGGCCTGCCTTCTCAGACTTGCTCTTCTCCTCAAGGACCAATGTGTCAGCTGCGTCCACAGCATGAAGCTTCAGTACAGTGGCCAGGAAAAGGGCTCTGCTGGACTCCTCCAGGCTGGGAGCACAGGCAATGTTACCCTCACCTAACAAGGTACTGGTGGCTTGTGGTACAGCAGGAGAAGCCCCTGGCCAGGCTGTGACCTGACTCGGCCCTCGGCCCTGATGTGGTGTCACTGGAAGTAAGCTGTGCAGGGTCACAGGGAAGGAGCCCAGCTGGCTGTCACAGCTGTGCCCACCCCCATATCACAGAGCCACCGGTCAGCAATGCAGGATCTCCATGCCTGGGCAGGATAAAAGGGGCATCCTCCCATGCCCCACCACCAGCCTCCCAGGCTGTGCCATGGGGGCAGAGCTGGCCAGGGGCTGCCCCACGGCATGGGAGAAGGGGTCTTTGAGGAACCAGGGGGATTAATCGGAGGCGCTGAGGGTGGAAGGCTTGAGGCTGGATGAGGCTGCTGGAGGTGCCACTTGTGTCTTTCACTTGTGTGAAAGGATGGTTTTTTCCCTGTGGGGTTTTCAGCTTCTTTCACCACACTGAGCACAGCCATTTTGGAAAAGTTCCTGCCTGCTACTTTTGCAGCAATTAGACACTGCTCTTGTGGTGTGTGAAGATGCCACTGGTGCCATGGTCTGGGGCCAGGAAGAAACTTTTTCCCCTGGGGAGACTAGCACTCGTCCCCAGAGGCTTTTCACCTTCCTTGGCCATACCAAGCATAGTTGCTTGCCAGAACTCCTCTGGGCCATTTTGGCTGTGTGTCCACTGTTCTTGCAGCACAAAGATGCCACAGGTGACTTGGATCCTGCAGGATCTGCCCCTTTTCAGCTATCTCTGCATGCAACAGAAGTGATGTGTTGTCCTTGATCTGCTCTTCATGTCATGTGTGTGCTGCACTTGGCCTGGGCACCTTGTCCTGCAGCTGCACGCCAGCAATGCATGCAGAGGGTATTGGGTTTAAGGGGCAAGTTTTGGGAGTGGGGAGGAGGTGAGGCTGCAAGGGTGGCTTCTGTGAGAAGATGCCAGAAGTCTCCCCTCTGTCTGATAGAGTCAGCACCAGCCCGCTCCAAGATGTACCCAAAGCTGAGCCCATCAGCAATGGTGGCAGCACCTCTGTCATAACATGTAGTAAGAAGGGGAAAAAAACTGCTGCAGTAGCTATCCAGGTATTGCATTGAGCTTTGGAATGCCACTGCCCACTGGAACACATCTTCAGCTCGGGGATGTTAAAACAGATTTTACATGCTGCAGTGAAGTCCTGATGTCAGTGTACAAAACCATGACGATGGAAGGCAGAAGCGAAAGGAGCAATCTCCACCTGTACCCAAGAGAGTTCTTCAATAGCCACAATTGCTGCAGGACAAATTCTAGCCTTAGCAAACACCTCCAATGAAACAGATAAAGAAGAATGGCATAATTGACCCATTAACCTTTCAAAAACTCCTTTCAAGCATAAACCAAGCATGTTAGCAGGTTTTGGCACCGCAATGAAAATTTAGAAATTAAGCAGTCTTTTTAAACTCTCAAAGATTCTGAGATAAGTCATTATCCTCCGTATAACTCAAGCATCTACGGGCTGCATTCACAACTGGGGTATGTTTGCACAATAAATATATTTGTTTAATAAATATGGAAATTAAAATACAACACTAAGTATTTACTATGCATTTCTTACATGAACTACCATAGCTCATTTTTAAAAGCTATTGGATTTCTATTAAAGCTTGCTTACATTATTCACACAAAGAAGCTTAATGGTTCAGGAAGCAGAGCAGCATAGAGTGGAGTACATGCTTCTTCACTATAGTTACTTCATACCCATCTGTAAAATTGTGTCACCATGTGCTCTTTTAAATGCCACTTCAGCTTGCCTGAGAACTAGAGCCTGGTGCTACTTTAGACAACAGTGACCATCTACTTGGTTCCATTTTAAAACAGAGCATTTGTGACAGTTTCAGAGGTGATACAAAAAAATCGTGTTTGGGACTCAACCCTACTGCACCTCTGGCTATCCTACAGGACAAAACTTATTAATACTTAAATGTCAGCATTAAGACTATCATGCATTTTACATAGGATGCTTTGGTTCCAATGCAATTTCTTCATTGAATCATTGGCAGCCAGGCACTTGCTGCCATCTTACTGGAATTATTCATGAGGCATTTCCCAGTAGAAATCATCAACTTAACTGGAAGAATCATTCAACAGAACACTCATGTCATATTTTATTTTTTCCCCTTTATTAAGTTCCAAAGTTAATCAGAAGCATTGCATTTTTTTCCCAAGAAAGAAATACTACGTGAAGCATTTATTCATGAACATCTATTATCTACCACACATCAGAAACAGCACCTTGCACTAAAAGGTGGGAAAGTTGTTGTGCAGATGATAAAGTGCCTAAAAATTATTGAATAAATACAAATAGGTAGATATAAATACCATTTTTAAATAAATACAATTTGGTATAAATAACTAGCTGACAAACATCTACTTCTAGAAACTAATAATATTCTCAAAATAGAGGAACTACTGCGATTGTAACTTTAGATGTACTCATAAAGGGGATGAAAATCAGCCGTTGCCATTGAATAGACACAATTCATACAATTACTTCAGGAAGACAATGCTTCAAGAAAGCTGAAAGCTGAAGACATATACACAGTACAACTAGGATTCCATCTTCTCTTGTTGCTTCAGCAATTTTAGAGGAGAATATACCCAGTATTTTACAGGACAAAAAAAGTAAAGCTAGCCATAAAACTTGCAGCAAATTCAATCCAAATCAGCAAAATTTAATCCAAAGCTTCTCAAAGGCAAATCCAAAGCTTAAAGGCTGAAAAGGGCAGCACAGGACCTTTTTTTTAATTATTTCAACAGAATATCAAGATGTAGACTGAGTAAACTCTCTGAAAGCTTATAGCATTCTCATTACAAATTTTCTCACTTGAAAGCGCTAGGAAGTCAGAGCAGATGCAAATTACAGTGCCTAAACTCCCCAATTCTGTTGCTCATACTTCTCTCCACATCCAATCCAATTTCTCAAACAATTTCTCCCACACTGATGAATTTTTGAGCTACCTTAAAAAATCAAACAAAACCAGAAGCATCCAATTCCCTGCCCCCAAACTTTGCTATCACTTTGAATTAGTTAGCACTTTCTCATTACACACTGTGAAACCAACAACAGTAATTCAGATCAGTTTATGACTCAGGTAAACCGTGCTGCCAGGTAAGTGAAGGTTTCTCATTTGCTTTTTAAAGATGCCTAACTTCCTCTTGATGTAAAGCCCTTAAAAACTTAAAAGAGAACACATCCTAAAGAAGAGGCTGCATCCGTCCACAGAGTGACTTTTATAGTGTTAATATATAGTGTTACAACAATTTTGAGCTACACAATAGTCATGCCCCTTTCCCTCTGTCTTTGAAGTGCTACGTGCCTCTAGAGATGGAAAGAAGGAACTGTTCATCTATTCCCTTGAAGAGAAGGGCTGCAATTTTCCTTGCATCTTGTGAAAGGCACATAAGTGAGGACCTCCCACTACCTGATCCCAGGCAAGGTGTAAAGTCTGGTCCTTAAAAGTTCGCTTTCATATTTTGTCCTTTATCAAATACTGACTTTTTATTTCTTCCATTTCAGATAAATCCCCAGTAAATAGAAACTGCAACAGAAAATGACGCTCACGCTGTGTCCTCCTTCCTCATATCAAAGGACATAATGCCCCAACGGTGCCAGAACAGCTCTGCAAAATATCACCCTCAGAGACGATGGGGTCAGAAAGGAAACATGACTGCTGTCTAAACAGAGAGGTGGGGATGAATTACTTTTGCAGGCAGAGGTATAAGTTCATCCTGCACAGCTAAAGAATGTGAATCTCTTGCTCATCACAGGGAGACTAGTTGTGTGAATCCCAGAGGAAGAACTGGTGTCTGTCCCGGGCAAGATGGGTGAACAAAGCCAAGCAGAACAAGAATCTCACAACTGTTTCAAGATCAGCTGAAGCACATATTTTGGCAACAACAAAAAAAGAGAAATAAAATGTCTTTGAATAAGACCAGGGTGATAAATTTTAAGTGTTCAATCTTTTTTTGGCTAATACCTGACTACCAGCACTTTCCTTTAACAAATCCATTATTGATACAATCCAGAATGAAACAAAATGACCAGTAAGATTCTAGGTCTGCAATACTCTATTACACTCAAATGGAAAAAACCATGGAGTGCTTCATAGATATTTCACTCATTCTCAGTGAAAAAGTAAATCCACATAATCTTTCTAGGGAAAATTATATAAATTACCTTTTAATCTAAACTTAGTATTCCTCAAAATACTGATTCCATATTTGGCATAGACCGGCACATCTAGCACTGACTCAAGACATCCTATCTAATCCCTGAAAAGAATTGGGAACTTGATTTTGTATAAAGTTAAAATCCCTTAGAGGACTATTTCAAGTATAATAAAGTACCACAAGTTGATAAATTAATATACTACAATATCACTTTTTTCTCATTACCTTCTGCTAGTAATTATGGAAAAGATTAAAATGTAATGTAAATGACCTCAATTCTGCAAAAGCTTAATCACAATCAGTATATGACCCATTTCTCAACACATCCATTTAAAAATGTATAAAAAAGTATATTAAAAAAACCCCCAAACACTAGAAATGTACTATTACTTTTATCTACAAGTCTACGATACATATATATATATAGCCCTTTCGGAAACAAAAGGAAAATAAGGAACTGGAACCACTGACCTTTTTTTAATAGAAATTGAATTTTAATTTTAAGGCTTATTAATAAGATGGATAACTTACAATAATTACTTATGTAAATACATAATCTATATGTACATTCATGTATATATGCAAATGGTTTATATATTATTAATTTGCAAAATATTTTATGTTGCTCTGTTCCATAAACACAAAGTAGGTATGTCTTAATGTACTTTAAATCTTTTATATGTACTCTTCAATACATTTCTTTACTGAGAGTAAATCCTAATGTTCAAGACCAAAAGAATCTTTTATATGCCAGATAAAGTCCCAGTTTCAGTTCAGCTATAAAAGCTAAAATATGTTACCTGTCCTTACAGACACAGTAGGACACAGCATAGCATATGGTCTGTTACAGCTACTGAGGTTTTTAATTATTACTTATATGGGCAAAGCTACTTCCAACTGAGCGTCTGATGCCTCTTACATCCATGACAGAAAACGTGCACTATGCATGGTCTGACCAGATCAAGTGGGGTTTATACATCAAATAAAGTCATAACTGTGCAGCAAGCAGTGCCGCCCCATAGGTACAGCAATTTTTCTGTTGCATAATGATTAAAAAACCTTCTCACACAGAAAACTTGTTAGCATCTTTTAGGAAATACAAAGGAATACAAAGAAATATTTAGTGAGTCTTAAAGTAGTAAAATAAAGCAGCTGTCCTAGGATATACTCCACAAACAAGTCAAACTGTTAGGATAGTCCTGGTATTAAGCGAACATCAAGCCATAGTTATAAGTATCAAGCTTTACATCAGCCAATCCTAGCAACAGAAGTCATTTTCATCTAATCCTCTTATTCAGCTCCTTAAAACACAGACCTTTCTCTCACACTCCCCTCTTTACTTCCCTCTGTCATCTGCCCACCACCACAAAACCAGCAGCTTCCAGGACGTGAAGTGGTGGAGATTTGGAGGCCCTGCAAAGGAAGGAACACAAGGAACAAGCCTGGTAACGAGTCGTGCATGGAAGTCCCTAAAGCACAGGCTTCATAGTAGGGAGATGAGGAATGCCTGCATGAGAACAGAGCAGCTTTTTTTCTTTTTTTTGGAGTACAACAATTTGGGGAAGGAAAAAAGGAAAAAATGGGGGTGAGATACCATTAACAGGGCATTGAGCTGGAGGTGCAGTGCTTGGGGGATAATAGAGTGTGGGAAGACATACATGTTTGTGGGGTAGCAAACAGGAGCCAGCCACTACTGAAATGCTTGAGAAATTGCCACAGAAATTTAGTCTTTGTGCAGGTTTCAATGGATAACAAAGGAACTTTTTTCTTCAAATGGCACAAGAAAATTCACCATTCTTCTTTGACTGACTGAATTGTGTTTAAAAAGCACAAAAAAGGACTAGGCTTACCTCTTTGTGACACCAGCACATGCGAAGAAATCCAGTTCTGCAGACATGAAGTGGCACGTGATCACAGCAAATTAGATCTTCTGTTGCTTCCAAGCAGAAACAAATACATAATTTATGTGCATTCATGTATGTAGGCATAATAAATATGAACCTCATGAGGAAAGCATGAGCCACTATCCCTTTTAAAAAGTTTATTTTTAATTAAATTTCTAAACAAGCAAGGAAGTTGTAGAAAATAATTCAGCATAAGCAATTTTTTATCTAGTGTAACAGTTGAGAAGAAAACCCTTGGTCTTAAAAAAATTTTACGGTCAGTTGAAGTTTTCTTTTAATCTAAAGAAAAGTTAATAAAAAAGTAATTCCTTGGTAGTACAGTAACACCATCTTCCAGCTGGAATTCCAATGGGGTTATGAAGCAATTAAAGTGAAATCTTGAAGAAAAATAAATTTACATTCTTCTGGCGTGCACCAAGGGAGGTCTAGATTAGATATTAGGAAAAATTTCTTCATGGAAAGGTTGTCAAATACTGGGCCAGGCTGCCTGGTGAAGTGTTTGAGTCACCATCCCTGGAGGTATTTAAAAGATGTGTAGATGTGGCACCTCGGGACATGGTTTAGTGGTAACTTGACAGTGCTAAGTTTATGGCTGGACATGATGATCTTAAAGGTCTCTTCCAGCCAAAACAATTCTATGATTCTACTTTTAATTTGGAAGTTTCAAAACGAAAGGTATGTGGGGCTTGTGTACTTTCTAGCTTTGTCCGACTTTTTTAAACTTCATCTTAGACATTATGAAAATATGGACACTTAACAATGCCCATCTTTTTGTAAAATTTTTACATATGTTCATGAGGTCAAAAGTGTGCTGTCTGTGCCTCCAGTTTCCCAAAGCATGACATAGTGGCATATGGAAGCCAGATTTCATTTTGGTAGCAATATCTGGAAGTATAAAGTGGACAAGGACAAAGGACCAAACATTAGAAACAAACACATTCTTTTCTTTTTAATCAAAACCTTGTTAGACTGGTGGGTTTCACTCGTTAATCTTTTGCTAAGTGAAAAATGAAACAGATTGACCATTACAGCAAAAAATAAAATTGCAAATTAAGCTCATTCTAATGAAATTGCTTGCACAGAATGCTACTTCATCACACATAACTTCCGTCAAAAGACTTCGGATTTAGAAGTACTTCTTTCTTTGAAGTAATGTGTTTAGAGATAAATTATGAATCTAAAAGACCTGAAAACAAACTTTCTAAACTCTTCCTCTTACACTGCGTATATTTTTAAAGCCATGTAACTTCCACCAAAAAAAGTGGAAAAAAAGTATATATTTTGTGTTTAATAGCTTCAAACAAATCTGAAATTGAACTTCATGAGACTGCTGTGTTGCATCTAAATGATCACTATATTACAGCTGAGATGTGACATACAAAAAACTCCCCCAAAAAATGCCTAGAGGTTTGCAATGAATTGCTTTTCATTTATTCAGCAACTGCTATATAGTGATTGATCTAGTGTTGTACAACACAGGAAATTAGCAATTAAAAGCTTTCACTCATCCAGCATTATATCCTACAAATCCTGTTAATGGCAGGAGCAAAATTAGAAGATGAGGAATGAACAAAACTAAGAAGTGCTTATTGTAAGCTGTGTGGAATTTGTCCTTTGCTGAAAAACATGAAAACTCTGCACATACTGCACGCGCAAGAGTATTTAATATAGGATTATAACTCAATTAGACAACTACTTCTCTGATCCTGTAATTCTAAGGCATTTTGCAGATGTCTGTGAATCCCAGGCTGTAAAACAAATTTCTTTCTGTTCTCCATAATACAAACTCATATTTTATGCAAAGACACAGTCTTCTGTCTAGGAAAATCTTCGTGTGAAAGATGCCCTCCTGTTCTAGATGAACCTAAATAAGGTAAACTAAATTAACACATACAACATTAAATGTGAACAACATCCATATATGTAAATAAGGCATTAACAGTAAAGTCTAACTGATACCCTTGTTTCCTTAAGGAATGCCTGGACCAGAGCACAGGGGGAAATGGATTCCCAGCCCAGCATGAGCCATGACAACCCCAGAACTGGAGGCTCCCACAGATGTGCAAAACTGCACCTTCAGACTCCGAGCTGGCCTGGAGATTGCTGCACTGTCCTTCCCTACAGAAATAAACATGCCCTTTCTCTGTTCCAACATGAACAAAAGTGCATCTACACTATCATCAATCACAGGAGACTGTTTTGCTTCAGATTTGTCAAAACTAATTCAGGTTTGCTGAATTTAGTGACAGATGCAGGATTTATCTAGACCAGGGGAAGAGAAAAAGGTTATATAAACTTTGCTAATATAGCCAGACAATTAAATTGTTAATCCATGCCTAAACAAAAGGTCACTATTACCTTGGGGTTAACTAAAACTTCTTAGCTAATCTCTGAACTAATTTTGACCTCTCTTGTTAATTATAAAAATGCTTTCAGTTAATATATTGGTTAGCTGAGTTTACACCCACCACTTCTGTAGTTTCTTGCCTTGCTGGTCATAAATTAAAGACAAACTATCTGTTTTTAAGACTAATTAGTACCCAATTAGCTCAATGTGGTTACCTAGAGTAGAACCTATACTAGAAACAAACGTTAAGCATTTTAATCTGTTTCATGAAGGAGGCAATTATGAACATGAAGAAAGGAACATCAAAACCTTTATTTCACTTTTTTTTTCCTTCAGATCATAAAATATTACTTCACAAAGCTTGTAAAAAAAATGCAATTCTTCCGCTTCTAGCGATTCCCATTAGAAAGAGGTACAGTTATATCAGTTAGAAGAACTAAGTAGAGAACACAAGTGGATATAACAAATCTGTAATCATGTTTGTAGGCTGTATCCAGACATAATAATTTGTCATTGCATCATACTTCTTACAGAGCTGTTTACAATGGAGTTGTTTCATTTTGTTTAATTTCTTTACTATCATAACCATTGTATGCCAGGGTATGCGTATGATGTATCCATACCCATAAAATGTTCCCTTCTGCGGAGGAGTAGTTTTTGCTTATTTAAATGTGAAGCACCTGAGTTATAATTCCAAAAATATATTCTCTACATTCACTTTTTTTCTTTTTTTTTTTTTTTTTTTTTTTTTAATGTCAGAAGTGTTCAGGCTCTGGTAAAAACACATGCAGGCTTAATTTAGAAATTAAGTCTCAGAGACAAACTAAACCCGATTGTATTGTAAAATGTATATAAATTTATGAAAAGGAATTCTAATAATGTAAGAAATAAAAATCTCAAAGTTAAAAAGAACTCTACAAATAGCATGCCTTATGTTCATCTCAGCTAAGTAATATAGGAATTACAGTTTGAAAACCTAATGTAATTAGATACTAAAGTTAAAATGCTCAGCAGAAATTCAATATACTTCCAAATGCTGAAGCCTTACCGATCCATCACATTCATATTCCTTGTCTTCTGTGCTGATAAAAGCTTTTCTTTTCCAAAGCAAATTTATCCAGTCATACTGAGGATCATACTTGTTACTCAAGAGATAATATAACTCTAAATTATGCTCAGAATTTTTTTCTTTTCTATAGGAAATGAGAATGATCTTCTATCATCTGAACAAAGGCACCTGGCCTATTGCAAAAATGAAAAGTTTGTCCATTACTGTTTGTCACACTGGTAGATAAATTCTTGCCTATGAAAGGTCTAAAAGTTGTTTCATTACAGTATAGTTAGCTGTTTGGATCAAATTCAGATTCCCATTCATTTGCTAGGTGCAAATAAATCCCACTGTACTGTCAGTACAGTTTTCTTATATTTTAACATTATTCACCAAAAGCTCCATTCTTCTGAGTTTGCGCTTATTCTTTGGCATTGGCTTGTCATATAAACCATTTTTGAGAAGATGCTCCTTGCTGTGATGGATCTGGGCACCATGCTGAAGCTGGAAAGAGCATAAAGCTTGAAGTGGACGGAGTATAGTCTGCAGAAAGATGAAGGGGTGGGGATAGACAAAAAACCCAACCTTTTAGTAAGCTATTTTAGAGACATCAATTATTGCAGGTTTTGTATTCAAGAGCTACTTGAAAATATTGATAAAAATAATTTGGATGTTAAATGCTGATAAAATACAACCTTTGGAGAAACAGAGGGCACAGCTGAATAAGAGATGTACTATAAAGAAGCCACATACCAGATATAGCCTCATAGACACATACACATCCACTTTATTCCTTCCGTGGACCCACTCAATCCTGACTTCAGCCCCAGCTACATTACTGTAAGTTATGGTTTTAACTTGACCTTAGCAATGGACTAGAATTAATAACTACGGCTCAGCCAAAAAGCTGTAATAAAACAAGTAACAATAACTAAGCTGTTTGTGCTTGCATGAAAATACCTTGAGGCAGGGTTTTATAAAGAGAGGAGGGACTCATGGTCAAGGCAGCTGGACTGCTGTCCTGGAGATTGGACTGGTACCCTGCTTCTGCCCTACAATACTATGTAGGACTAATGAAGCCATACAAACCAGATCTATCTCAAGTGGTTCCTAATTCTAGGTTCTTCATTTTCTGGTTGCCTGACTCAGTATCATGGGGCCTTATGTGCAGATGTGTAAAGCAATCACAAATGTAACTGCAGTCAGCAGGAGCTGAGTGTCTACAAAAATGTGACTCTTCTGAGCATGCAGCAAAATCAAGTGACTTATACTGAGCACCAATCTAAGTGCCCATTTTTAACTTTCATAGCTCTCAACTTCAATTCACCATCTTGTATGCTGGGAATAGCACTCAATTAATTCAGAGAGGGTATTAAAAAGGGTATAAATGTTTATGAACCTCTTGGCTATTGCAACATTTAGAGAAGCACTTTTGAGAAACTGGTAATTTTTATTTTGAGAAGTAGGCTGGGTCAATTCTGAGTGGTAGGGATGAAATGGAATACGGGACGGTGAATTGTAACAAAACACTCACCCTGGACTTGAATAAGCAGAAGTCCTAATGAAAGAAAAACATGCCAACTTTCTCCTAGCACACCAAAGGAAAAAGTAAACAAAACCCACTTTATTTTAATATTTTCATGGGATTAACTTTTACAATAAATAAGTATGTTCTTTAACATAAAAGCATATGATAGGCCCACTGTCATAAAAGACACTTAAGTTTCTAAAAAGGTTTCTTTACGCAGAGTTCCAATTTCTGAGACATATTTTCTTGTGTGGCCACACATTTTGTCCCAGTCTGGTTCTAAATGCAATATATTTACTGTCTGGTGTCACAGAAGCAGACACAGTGGTGGCATACTCTATACTATGCCAACTATTGAATGAATTTTTGACCTGGGAACATTTTTTAGTAGGTGGAGGTCAGGTATCAAAATACTCATTATCTGATGAAGAG
This sequence comes from Scolopax mira, assembly GCA_004320125.1. NCBI lineage: Eukaryota > Metazoa > Chordata > Aves > Charadriiformes > Scolopacidae > Scolopax > Scolopax mira. The sequence continues at coordinate 43,665 of BJBW01005501.1, forward strand.
GGATACAAGAATCCCAGGGTGGACACGAGAATGCAGTGAATACATGCATGAGCTTTTCTTTTTTCACAGACCCTTCCGTACTACATTCTGGGCACGCAATCAGATTACAGACCTGGGACTACAGTGAAAAACTACTAGTAGATCTTTTTCAAAAGGCTTATTAAATTGATATCACTAATGTCAGCAACAAAAGATTAAGAACGACATTATCTTAATAACCTCTTCCATCACAGACTAGTGGGATCACAACTTGCAAGGAAAAGGCTAATGTCCAATTAGTATTCTTTGACCTGGGATAAACTTAAATTCAAGAATAGTTAAGTCCCAAATTCCTCCAATGACTCATAAGAGTTGTGAGCTGGCTGGTAGGAAGACATAACCCAAGTGGGCTGCATTCCATGGCTGCAGGAGTGAAGGAGGTCAGTGGGACATGCTTATCTTCAAGCTAGCTGTGAGGAGCTATTCAGATCATCTCTGCCATCTACTCTTCACAGAAAACTACTTACTACTTTCCATGCAGTAATATACTCATTTGTCTCAGAATGGACTGTCTTTGGGGTTTTGAGAGACAAAGATCACCTTACTGTGTTTTCACTTCAGAGGATCATTTAAAAATACTGATCTATTAAGGAAGATAATGGTTATTTGGCTACAGTAAACATACTAAGATCAACACATGCGAAAAAGGAAATTAATCCTATCTGACCACTAACTAAATGAAACTTTTTAGGACCGGTTATTTTGAATGAGATTTGTTGGCCCAGTAATTTTAAATTCAGATCTTAACTGAAGAAATTAACCATAAATTTAAAGCTAGTTAGAAACAATTTGTACAATTTAGTATACTACATATGCCTGGTACACAGTCTACATTTTGAAGATTTGCAATAAGGAATGCCAAGTGAACTTAGGAAAAAATTATAATATACACATAGTACTTCTAGTTGTTTTGGACTAAATCCACAACTACTATTTCTACAGATTTTTATTCTTTATTGTGGCAAGCACAGCATGTACTTGCTGCCTTATAAACCACCTTTTTTTTAAAAAGTAATGCACGGGTGAAGAGAATCTAAGTCACAGAAGTATGCAAGAAAACAGTACAGGATGAAAGAATGTGACGGGAAAGAAGAGTGAGGTAGAAAGAAAAGAAGGGACTGGAAGACACTAGCATTGCTGAGTTAAAAATGCAGAAAAAATACAGGAGAGAAATATTGAACAGAAAAGACAAATGGAAAAAAGAGGGAAGAAGAAAAGCTAGACTGAGTAACAAGTACAGGAAAAATCTCAAATCCTGAGACAAATGAATCTGAAAACTGTGCAGTGAAAAACTGTAAAAGTGCAAATACCTGTAGCAAACATTACACAACTAAAGAAAAGGAAGAGGAAAAAAAAAGAGAGAGAAATTAAGGACACAGGTTAGGAAAGGAGCAGTTGTTTTCAATAACCAATCTACTACTCCATACACAAATGGGTTACCATGGTGAAACTGATCTGTAAGATTAGTCTGCAGTCAGCCTGGATGGACATTGCAGGAACAAATACAATCCATTACAGTACCACTCCTAATGGGTACTTTAAACATCAAAAAAACAATATTTTTAGCTCTGAATCTTGCCCAAGTTTATTTTCAGACAACTTTTTGTAGCAAAAGAGCTAATGTAATTCCATTACAGGCTATAAGAAAAAAATACTGTCCTAGAATTTAACATACTATAGGAGAGCAAAACAAAGATCTTTGCCGCAATCTGACAGCAATGTTGATAAAGAACAGGAAAACTAGAGAGACTTTTCAAAAGTACAAGAAAGAGTTACAGCAATTTGGACATAGCAGGGTTAGTAAATAACTGGAAAAAAAAAGAGCTGCTGTTGGTAAATTCTTGTTTTAGTTTCCTATGAAACAAAACCAGTATGATGTCGTTAAGATTTTGACTGTCAAATTTGACATTAACAGCTAAGTACCTTTGCTGCCCCTCTAGAATTCATAAAAGAAAAGCTCAGGTGTTCACAGTTACATACCTCTTGTATACTCTTATTTTTTTCCATGATAGTAAGAGCAACAGCTGCACATTCAAGTGTAGACAGACAGGTGTTCGTTGGCTGGGTACGAATTACGTATTGACTTGAAATGTTGGTTTTTAACTGCACCTGAAAAATAGCAGACTCTACTAAAATAAACAGATCAGTATAGCAAACAAGATGCTCCTCCTTTACACTAAGCAAAACACAGTCCCTTCCCCTCTGTGATCGGTTGCCTTTTTTCCTGTTTGCTGTTTTGTCTCCCAGCAGCTAGTGATAGTATAACACTACCATACTCCTGAGTAACCATCAGAGACAGGAACTGAATGTTAGTTACTGCACAAACAAATAACGAAAATACAGTTGTGGAAGAGAATGACCGAATTTTTAGCAACCAATTTCAGTTGCCATAGATATCCTGTAACAAAAATAAAATTATTCACCTATGCTTTTTTTATTGCACACACACACGATGCTGCAAAATGTACAATGACTGTATAGTCAGTGACACTATTACCTTGGTTAAATATTATTTGTCAAATTCTGAATTAAAGACTTTTAGAAGCTGCCTTTATTCATATTTTATGTTAGATCACTGATTAGAAATATTTGCTTACCTAAATCATGTTGGAAAATGATTGATTGGCTCTCTCTCCAGTGATAACCACTCCATACTATCTCACACATTAAAGGCTTTTAAGAAACAGAAATTTAATTCAGCCACTACACTGCCTGTTTTGTCAGTTCCAAAAGCTTTTACTGAGCTTATAAAAAGCAGTTGAAACATCACAGAATTTGCACTATTAGATTCTGTGTGAAAATTCAGATTTTATTCTTTTATGTCTAAAATTTCTATTTCTACCTCTGTTTAAAATATAATTTGCCAAACAAGTTTTAGCACTATCGTCATTATTCTTAACCAAAAAATTATCATTTCCTTTTCCAATAAACCGTAGTACACTATAATAAACCTTGAGGTTTTTATAAAACCCCTAAGGTTATTATAAAGGAGAAAGTCAATTTTCTTTTCTTTTTTATTAATCCTATCCTAATGGTTCTTTTATTTTTCTTTCTCCTCAAAAATATAAGTGAGTACCCTATGACCATCATAAGACTGCTTCCATTCTACTTGCTAGAGGTTCTTCAGCATTCCTCCATTCAGTATTTTGCCTCTTCACTTTTCCCATTTTTGCTTTTATTTTTAATGCTTCATTTTCCTTCATGTCTTTTCCACATCATCACCTATTCTTAAAAGATCGAGAGATCTCATTCTTAAAAGGGAAGCTCCAAACTACTGAAGAAGTGTGAATGAATAAGATAAAATTCCAATTCTTTCTCTTATCCCAATATAATGGGAATTAAAAATAAATAAATAAAAAGAAGAGGCACATAAGAAGAGGAAATCCAGCCTGAAAAAGGCAGTAAGTTAGCTATAAAAGCTCAATATACTTAAATAAAGGAAAAGATGGGGGAAAAATATAACTTTGTGACAGAAGGTCCTAACTTGTTTATCAAAGGAAACTTTTATTTTAAATGCTAACCTTGCTGACAGGAGTCTTAAAGGACCAAAACACGCACATTTTAGCATGTTTTAAACATTCCCAGCAACTACTGTTTAGATAGTTTGGAGAGATCACTTTCAACAGCCAAAGAATACAAGTTGGGTTGAAAAACTGAGAATACGAACGCATGTTAGTTATAAAAAGAATACAGCATACTAGCATTATGATTTTTTCATTATATAAAAATATATTTGTATTCTTTTCACAACTGTAATAGTGGAGGTGTCATTTAAATTAAATAATTTTAAAATCACATCTTCCAAAATCCATTTTGCCTCCTTAAGTGAAGATCAATCGTTTTGTTATTTTGAGGCTGCTTGCCATAATAATTATCAGAAATGCATTGTATTTTTAATCAGGTTACAAAATTACCAACTGTTAATTAAACTAAAAATGCACCAGTGGTCTCAAAGCACATATGTGTGTAGCTTTCCTAAACATACTTACTATTCTTAGATATTTGAAAATAATGGTTACAGGTGATGATATACACAGTTATTTCCTGCAAATTCAATGGTCATTTCCACTTAAAGCTCATTTTCATTTTCTGCAGCTATTCAGCATATTTCTGTCACACCATATGAAAAATTATGCAATGAACACCTACTACTTACTATAAAGTCAAACCTGATATTTTATATTTAAGCCAAGATAGTTGAAGTAGCTGATTATTCCATGCCTGCAAACTCAGGGTCTTTAGTCTGTAACTCTGTAATCTGACTGTCAAAAGAAAAGAATTTATACCTAGCACCTCATTAGCAGACTATGCTTGCTATTACAGCATACTGGAAGCCTATCATACAATCTTTAATTTATAGTCATACTGTAGAATTTTTATCTATTGTATTAAAGATGTTAACAGTTACTTGGATATTCAACAGCAAATTCAGTCCACATGCAAATTCTGTCCTGGAACAGATCTAGGGCAGATTCAAGAATGAAGCTAGTGGATACAGGCTTGCCTTTATCAACTACCATTTTCAATTTGATATTGAAAAATCAAAGGAGTGTAAATTGATTTAGGAGAGAAAATGTAGAATTGGGACATCTATATATGCAATGAAATGAAAATTAAAAATAAATTAATAATTTAATTTGTTGCTTCTCAAGGTTTGCTTTGGTTTTATGTTCCCTTTACTGGGACATAGGCCAATTATTTCAATTACACAGACATCTATGATGGACAGAGCTTTTAGTCCTACTTAGAAATTCCCAAATAGGTATTAAAAAACAGTATAAACTCAGTCCATTGTTTCTCCAGCATGTATCCTGAGCAGCAGAGCGGGCACATATCTACACTTCTTCTCAACAGCTGACAGCCACGTTCTTTATAGAGTCTGTCTACACAGGTTGGAAGAAACCACCAGCAGGCACACTGGCCTTCTCCTCCTCAGACATAGACACCGGTGCCTTTAGGCTTTGTTTTGTAGGAACTGGGAGTCGTTCTATCTGCTGGTTTCTAGACTTCAATTCCTGGGCCTCATGCTGAAAAACTTTCAAGATCATCAGCATTCCAGAGAAAGGAGAATTATAATGGAAGAGCTGCCTGCTCTTACGCTGTGGAGCCCAGAAGTCTGTGAGTGCAGCTCTCAAACATCTGACCAGAAAGGGCAATTTTCTAACAGCAAGAACAGCAGTCACCAAATTTCTTCTTTCCTGGAAAGAGTGAGAGAAGATGGAAACAAGTGGTCCTCTCCATTTTTCTAAAAAGTCTGTCACTGGGATGAGATGAAAATATTACAGACAGATGGTGGAGACCAGAGGAAGAATATCTGACCAGTTCAACTCCCTGCTACAGTTTTTCTCCACAGATCCTTTCAGCAACCATGTGTTTTACCCTACTCTTTACTCCAGAGCAGCAAAGTATCTAAATGATGGATCCTTAGTCACCTGAAATACAGTCAGGGTAGCCTTTTTCTATCACAGATTGGTACCAACCAATCACAGTTGGTACAGACTCACCAACTGACTGATTGTCAATCAGAAAATAGGTACACTCACTGAATGCATAAAACACACAACGAGGAGCTCTACCACCTTACAGCATAAACTGAGTGGTAAGACAAAATCAAAACAATATAGAAACCAAAAATAATGAAATAGTTAATACATACTTTTGACGTGGGAAGGATATCTTCTTGAAAAAAATGCCTAGGTCTACAAAATATTTACTATTCTCAACTGCGATTGGGTAGTATTATGAATTCTCTCATTTTCAGCCAATCGGTCTAAAACTTGCCCTGACTTTTGTGGAGTTAATAGTTTCAGGCAGAGTACCTTCAGGCACCTCATCAACTGCAGTCTCATCAAAGCTTCTGCACTACCTAGAATGATTAACTTTTTGTCTTGTCATCTGTGTATCTCATATCCAGCTGAACAAGTTTAATTCAAAACTACATAAATGTTCCTCCACAGTTAAACAAAAATAAAGAAACAAAATCAGATAATCTATCCCTTACCTTACACTTCAAAAACTCAGAGTATACATAAATGCCTTATTTAAGCATATTTCAAAACTAAAATCATGACATTTTACAATCACTTCTTCACAAAATGGTAAACATACCATGTTACAACAATTTACTTTTATAGCTGTCAAAGTAATTTGCAAATCATATGTACACTTTGGAATAATTTCAGCTACTAGCAAAATACAGTAATGTCAAGTTGAATAAACAGCAGCCTATTTAACACCACTCACCCAAACAAACAATATCATAAGATAGTTTCTATCTCAACCATTTCAAACTAGAGAAAGGAACTTAGATAAGCTGAATGCAATTACTCACTGGAATTTAGCCAAGACACTGAAATTAGCATATCTATTCTAAGTGTAAGGGAGTTTGGGGGCTTATTTTCCAAGTCACCAAAATCATGAAGCAACACACAGAATCAAGTTTCATTTCTATGTGCAACTCAAGACCCAGGGTTTCCAAAAGCCTGAATGCCAGCAATTCTCACAAACTGTTGTTACATTAACAAATAAACACTGACTTCTCTGCCAATGCACTACACTTTAAGCCTTTAAGCATTTACAAAGGATTTGAACCACAGTAAAAATAGTGATGCTTCAGTATTTCTTAGGGCTGAGCTCTTTCACGGCCCTCCTTGGAGATGCCCTAGGCAAGTGATGACCTGAACCTCTCCTGTTCAGAGCTAATGGAAGCAAAAGCGTTGCCCTGATGGGGTCAAAAACCTTCTGTTTGAAATTTTAAAAATTTAAATAAGTGCAAACAGGCAACTGTATTCTGCTCTTATTTTAAATTCTAGGACTGGAGGTCTGACAGAATGCTCTAAGTGCTATCCTCAGTCCTCTCCTTAATGTCAATATCTTTTTACCTTTTCTATGCTGATTTCTTTGTTCCTCTTCCTAGCTTTACTTTCCAAATAGAATCCAGCATTATACAAAATCATATTTGGAAAACAGTGCATACCCAAGAACATAGAAATGCCATAGAACTAGTACACTTGTTACACTGGGAACACCCAACAATACGGTTTTATCTGCCCTGTTTTTTGCAATTAGATTACAGGCATCTCCAAACAGGCAGAGGAACAACATACCCTTCTGTAGCTTCTATGAAAAACCTAGTACTGATTTTAATATCCTATTTTAGTTATGTTGATTGCATCCTTATGAAATCTGAATTTCTGCTTGGAATCAATTTCTTCAAGTCTCAGAGAATGAAGTAAGCAAGTATCATCCATCATCCTGCTTAACATAGGCAGTAGTTATTGTTCATACATACTGTAAATTTAATAAATATCTTCCAGAAAAAAATACCACAAGCCATTTTTTTAAAGGAGCTCGAAAAGCAGAAGAAAACCCAGAAAGAGTACCACCATGTCCTGCCATCTCATCTATCATTCTAGAAACTAAGAAAAAAATTGCTTTTAAGGTCCTGAAGAGGAAAAGCATTCCATGTGCCACTGCACAAACAACCTCAGACAGAAAAGGGTGTAAGTACAGGAAAGCTCTTTCACTCAGTATCAAGTTGGCACAAGCACCTTTTACCTGTAAGCAAAACCAAACTATTTTCTATATCTTATAGAAATTTCATGCTGTTAAATAAAATTACCGTTGTGATAGCCTGAGTAAATTAGGCTCAGCATGCTACTGAAATTTAAATCAAGGATATAAATAAGTTATTTTGTTCAAAATGTTGGGTTTAATTTAAAGTGACATCTTAAGAGCCCTCTGTTTCTAAATACTGGAGGGAATAACTGTCATGCAACTGTTACAAATGGATAGCCTGAAAAAGTACAGAGATGTCAAAAAGACCCTCTGTCCACTTTGCATGTTTATTTAATATTTAACTTTGAATATTTAAGCATATCCATGATGTGCCTGTGTATGTTCCATGTAAAATGGTGAAACAAATAATGGATTTTATTGTGACTTTCAAATAAGCTTGAAAAAATTTGTTCGGCTTCTATGAAATTACAAGATATTTTGCACATTGTCTTCAACAATTTCCAATGCATCAGAAACCCCTTCTCCTTGGGTATCCCCCAAACCCTTCCACTCAGGCAATATATGGCAGCAGGTTAGACTCCAGGCTTTTCACTACACCAAGCCTCAGGGGATCTCACTGCGGCTGTTATGGGAACAGTGGTAAATATCTCATAGTCCATCTTCCCAAGAGAAGTATAATTGCTTCTGCTGAAGAGTGGCCGTGTGTAGGTTCTACCTGCTTGCTCCTTTCAGACTGTGCAGAAGAACCTGTACTCAGAGCTGCAATTCAGATCAGCCCTTCCGCAGGTTAAACCCAGAAGCTTTCTTAGACTCTTATTAAATGCACTGGTGTAAGAGCAGAGCCTAGAATGTCTTTCACCAAATACATCACTACTTGCTGAATGACTTAGTGCTCATCATCTGAATATAATTCTACATGATGTCTCTTTGTTCCATGATTATGTCAAATGACACCTCTTTTAAAAACATTATGTCTCTTTTCTGTTACTGTATAAACAAGTTTGAAAGAAAATAAATGTTCTGCAATTTGATCTATAGCAAAATATTTGAGAATGCTACAAACGCATTCACAAAAAAAAAGATATTTTTTTTTCACAATATTCTGACCTTTCTTTTAAAATACCCTTTTAATGAGGATAACTCTGACTATACACAGTACTTCTCTACTGTGTTCCTTGTTTTCCTTTTAGATATAGTTAATTAACAAGAAGAGAAATTAAATCGCAGATGGATTGTGTTCATATATTACATTCCTATAGACATTTTTTGGGGCAGAGGGAGAAGAATAAGAAATTTGACCAAAAAAATCCACGAGTATATGCACTTTCTCCACCCTTGCCAAACTTGAAGATTTTAGAGTGCTCTTACAGTGCTTCAGAGATATTTGTTCAATAGAGACTCTTTCCCAAGGGCTGGGCAAGGAGGCACTAAACACAAAAAGGAAATATTGCCTTAAAAAGTAAATCAGAATGAATGCAAAGCTCTTATAATCACATGAGATAAAGTTACATTTTCCACGTATAAAGAATTGTGGTAAATGAATCAGAGCAGAAAAACCACTGTTAACAAAAAACATTACCTATAGCATCATTTATCTGCACAAGACAAGTTTCTCACTTCCCACTTTGCAATTTAGCTAGTGTAAAGACTGAAGAATTTGATACATAAAAATGAAAAATCAATTTTAAAAATAGTTGAAAGAATTGCAAGGTAAATACCTAATAAAGCTAAAAACCAGAAACACAAAGAGATACCTAACTTTTCTAAATCTATCTGTAATCTAATCTATATGTCTATATAGATCAACTTTACACATGATATTGTATGAACTTAAGGCAAAATTCAGGTTCCAAAGTAGAATTTTTCTTGCAGGAGAATCTGGTAATTCAAAATACTCAGTAACACGTATGCAGAGTGTTTTCTGTCTTCTGCCTCTACAATCATTTCTGAAGTGCTTTTACCAGGAACCAGGAACCTGTTGTTACAGTTTCTGTAAGGACTCAAATTTCAAGCATCTTCTTAAAGATGCTAAGAGAATTCAACAGTTTAGCACCTGTCACAACTTGCAAAGTCAAATAAAATTATCTCCTCTTTAGATTGTCAGAAAAAGTAGCAGAAACACCTGCAAACTTTTGTAGTTTAAAAATATCACCAAAGTAAACAATGTTTTTGAAAGTTTCAGATGCTTATGTCCATCTGCATATTTTTAATCCTTAATGTTACTTACAATATGGAAGGTGTAAAATTACAGAATCACAATCTTTCAAACTACTTCCTTCCACTTACACCATGAGTGGACAATGTATAGTATGAAATAAGTGTATACCCCAAAAGAAGTTTGGAAAATAAACCTATGCCTACCCAAGAACTTTTTTTTTCAAAGAATGGTAGGGATTGGAAGGGACCTTCAGAGATCACATGGTCCAACCCCCATGCCAAAGCAGGTTCATCTAGACCAGGTTGCACAGGAATGTGTTCAGATCCTCAAAGTAAAGAATTTTTTCCTCATGTTGAGATGGAACTTCCTGTGTTACAGATTGTGTCTGGCGCCCCGTGTCCAAAGAAAATAGGATATTCTGGCCTACACTTAATCAAAGAAGACGTAAACATTAAGTAAATATTAAAAAAACATCTCAAGTAATCTTCCTGATATTGCTGCTCTGCAGAAATGAAGTATCTACCTTACTAGATAAGTAATATGAGCTTTAACATTAATGAAAATCTTCATCAGTAGAAGTTATCTAAACCAGGACTTTATGGGGTGTTGAGTCCAGGCTGCTGACAGTGACAGATAAGTATCAGCCTCCAATGCTGGAAGGACATTAAAGAATGTTTGTATACACATCTTCTGCTTCCCTGGAAGACAAGACATTGGACTTGATGTCAAGACATAACCCGAGCTCATTAAATCACAGTGCAACCCTAAATAAGCCACATTCCCTCTCTGAGCTTCAAGGTCTCTATCTATAAAATGGTATTTACCCAGTGCTGTAAAGTACTTTGAAGGCTGAGGGAAAGGATAATAGAGAAGTCAGAGACAAACCAGAAACACTAAGTGGTGTTACAGGAAATAAGAAGAACGGCATCTTCTTTCTGATATTTTGGTGTGATATATTTCTAAAAAAAACTATGGCTATGGCAAGGAGAAAAAAAAGCAGACAAGAATTATGTCAATCTTTCTTACATATATGGACAAAAGAAAATCAAGGTTCCCTTCCCTTTCCCCTGTGTTTTTTTGTGTGAGTACTTACAAGCACAAGATGTGCTACCAAAAAAAAACGCAGATTACCCTCCTGACCTTTAAGAAAGCAAAATTGTATGGGCTTCACTTAAAATAGATAACTGAAATAAAGTCCAAGTGCAGGTAAGGTGTAGTTCTAATCTAAAAGTGATAGTTCAAATTCCTGAAAAAGAAGGCAGCCTGAGGCTGACCCAAATGGCTTACATAAAATTAAGAGCTAAACTGTAAGGAAAGGGAAGTCCTCACAGCTAAGGCAAAACACAAGTCAGGAATGACCTTGTGATATTTGGACTATACAGTTTGTACAAAAAAGTGAAATACCATCTGGTTATGGTCTCAGTTTCTGAAACTGCAGGGTTTTACTCATAATTAAGCACTGAAATAAATTAATACTGCCATTATGTTATGTAAAAATAATTATATTGAAGTGTAAATCACACAGGGCATGCCTGGCACTTCATAAAATGACTATACAGTTTTAGTTCATTTCCATGCATCATAATTATTTGTATTTAGAGAAAGAAGATCCACAAATTATTTCTAGTAATATCTCTCCTGCTCTGCTTATATTTAAAAAATTGATGTCAGGCAACAGATCAATATTTTATGCAGCACTATTCTTTTAATAATTAATATAACAGGAAAGTGCTGCAAGTAAATTCAGTCAGTGAGCAGAGTGCAGATCTAGAGAATGGGGTCATGAAACTAAGGAAGAAAATTTAATTACGTGTATTGTCACAGCCATTTAACTTTAATTACTTGCAAATATCAGAAAATTGAACAGAAAAATTAAATACCTCAGTGTCAAAAAGTAGCATCAAAACAATGACATTTTTCTTTGGAATATACTAATTACATTTTTTTTTCTGATTTCTTTTTTCTTATTATATGTGAATAGCAGTAAGCACTTCCTTGAATAGAGAAAAAGCAGTGGAAGAAGTTTATGAGAAGAACTTTGGCAAGGGCACAAGTGAACCTATAAAGAAATACTAAAATAAGGAAAAAGCCTTCAATTAATCTATTTATTTGAGAGCATGCTCAATCAAAATGAAAAATATTTCTAGTTTTCTTTTTACTTTTAGTAAAAAGAAGTACTTTTAGTGTTCATATCCCATGAGAACTTCAGCATGGGTACAATGCTCCAATTGTTCCTGAATTGTTCAAGCAGCAGGATATTCAGATATTCAGTTAAGAGTTTGACAATAATTATGTAAGAAATGGCAAAGAAATAAATTAAAAGCGAAGCTTCCACCCAAGAGTGAAAACAGCATACACTTCTGACATCTGGAAAATTACCTGAGACCTTTCAGTCACAAAGAAAATGTCACTGTATTGAGAGGTAATAAATACATACTTATGACCAGAAAAATGTCAAAGTGGACCAATGTCATTCAAATTAACGTAAATGTCAGAAGGAGAGACTCCTGTTGATTGCTCAGCATCGTATCTCAACTGTGCATGAAGTTGACCCAAAGTAATTCCCAGTACTCTCCCTCTGATCTCAGCCTTCTCAAACAACTTCTACTCATCCTAGCAAAAAATACATTGTTCTGTAGGGTGCAATTTTTTTTTCTGAATGTTTCAGTTGTAATGAGACAGCAGCTAAAACTTTAACACATCAAACATTTCAGAACATGTACTAGATTTTTATTTCACTGAATTTCACTGAATTTTTAGAGTTGGAAGAGACCGTGGAGATCATCTAGTCCCACTTCCCCACCGAAGCAGGACTGCCCAGAGCTAGAGCATGTTACTCAGGACTGCATCCAGGCAGGTCTTGAAAACCTCCAAAGAAGGGGACTCCACAATTTGTATGATTGTCTTTTATCTTTCAAGTCATCATACAGCAGAAGACAGGAGCTACTTAATGAAAACAGGTATTCTTGCTACATCAAAAATTACACAGTTTAAAAACACCAACATAACTCATAAACAAAATTTCACTATCAGAGCTTGCAAAGACTTCTACAATCTACAGGTAACTGGGCTCTCTTGTGGGACTATTAGTAAAATCACCAGTGTCACACCTATATAAATTTTTATTGAGCAAGTCAGTGAAAACAAAGTATTTTTCTTCCATTAACATAAGCATACAGGATCAATTGCATACTTCTTTCTGAGACCTACATTACTACAGTTTTCCCCACTGCTACCATTGTTGTTTGGCCTTTGTTGCCTTGGGTTCTTACCTGTCTCCTGCACCTGCACCCCATATTTATCACTGTACCTCTTTCCCTTGCAGAATTAAACTGGGTATTGCCCATTTACTTAGGTTCTATGGCAAAATTTGCTATTCAATATCTCCGTCTTGTACAAGTTGGAAATTTTCACAATCCTATCATAGAGATAGGAAAATGAAAAGATAGAAGGAAGGATAAAAGAGAACTGTAATAACTACCTGGCACTATTTGTTATTTGGTCCTCACTTGCCTAAGTCCCGTAACTGTGGAGGATGAAAGAGCATATTTTTTTCTGCATCTCCTCAGCTCACTGAACAGATTTTATAAAAATATTTGAGAAAGCAAACATCAGAAAAGGAATAAACTAAAATATAGCCAAATGACAATAGTGACTCTTTGCTATTTCACTAGCTCTTTTGTCTTCTGTTTGCAGATGAATGGATGTTTTTAAATTTCTATTTTTACATTAAATGTAATCCTCTCTCAAGGTGAACTATATTATATTCATATCTGTGAGCACTAGCTATACTAGAAGGAAGTTGTTAACCTCCTCTTCAAGGAATTTATCTAAACAGCAGATTACATTTTAGAATAGCTTCTTGACCCAGAGAACAAATTCTTCTCTTTTTTGGCCATGCTTTCAGTAACAGACTGATACTCCTTCTTTAATCCTCTAAGCTTGAAAATGGCAAATCCCCAAATAAAGTTTTATTACCTAAACATACCAGAGGACTAGACCACAAAACTCACTTTCTGTTAAAAAGCACATCAATATACATATTCACACACTTTTAACTATTACACTTTGAATACACTTTGACTTTACCCATCATTACTGGAAAAATAACAGAATTAATTTTCAGCTCTTGCTCAACTATGCATGCTGCCAAATTTGTATTGATAATTCTGGCATTGCTGCAAGTTGAATTGTTGGCAGAAGACCCTACTGCCAACTACAATTTGATGTCCTACACCTATCTTCTGCATTTTATCCTATCTGCCATACACTTTGCCTTAAACCAGATGGCATTTTGTCATTTCCTGTCTAGCATTTAATCCCTCATTTTTCTGCATGGCCTTCTCCTACCTAGTAACTTCAGTGGCACCACTACAAAAGCAGTTGGATCCTAAAGGAAAAGGTTTTTTAACTCTTCTTTTCTTTTGAACAAAAAAACTGGCAAGAGTGTTTTGAGCCAGCTTGTTTGAACAAGGATCCCTCACCTTTCTTTCCACATTTCAAGTGCAGTATCATTTCTTACTGACGATACAATGCTCAGTGAGGTCCTTTGACCATCTTTGACCATCCCTTCACTGACTTCTACAGAAGAATGATGAGAAAGCTTTTCTGAAGACTCTGAAGCATTTAAAGCAAGCTGCTTGATGAGACTTACTCTCAGGCACCCCTAGAGCATTTGTGAACCCATGCTCACCCATCAGAGGCAGCACAGAAACCACAAAGTCAAGCCATTGAGTGCTACTCACTTTACACAGCATGAAGTTTTGATATGAGCAACAGGTAAAGTGGCAAAGAATTCTTAAAGCAGAATCTATCTTAAAGTGACTGATTTTGGTGAAAGATCAAAATTCTGGAAACACAGGCAGCAGTTTGCATCACAAGATGGTCAGTGAACAATGGGAAAGAAACAGAAATGCACATGTGTTTAATAAATATTTCATCACATAGTCTTCCAAATTGTAACATACATATGTAGGCCACATTTCTCAGAGGTTGAGAATAAGGAAAAATTCTCCCTGCCCAATACATTGCTAAAACTCTCTTTCATTGACTGGGATCAAGATATTATGTTATCTTGGCTCTGCAAATTTCTATGGCCTTTTTAGGAGACAGCACATCAACTATGAACTGATAGTAACACTTTTAATTAACCAGTATATGAGGTCAAAATCACAGCTTTGTGTCACTGGTAACATCTTTTGTAAACCTTTCCTTTCTATAGAAGACAAGTATTTTGAGGGTCTTTTTGGAGTACTATAGTATTTTAAATTGCTAATAACCATTTTTAGCAATCTGACCATATTGTTTGCATACTGAAGCATGTTTAGCAGTCTGTGCTCATCTTATGCATGGAGTGAGAATGTTACACAAAGGTCAGACAGAAGGGAGTAAATAAACTCAGCAGGAATGATTCTTTTATAAAGGCAGTGCTGACTAAGAATATTTGTGTGGTATAACTTGAAAATTTGCAGCTATTGCCAAAAACAAGTTCCTAAACAAATTGCCTTGAAGATCTTGGCTCAAAACCATTATGTTTACCTGCAAATGTGCAACCTATTTTAACAGCTTTATGGTAATGCATTTTACCACAGGATTCCTAAGATCTCCTGTCAGTAGCCAGCTGTAAAACAAAAAAAAGGCTTAAAAAACAAAGCATATGGTAGCATTTACCTCACCTTCTAGTAGGTCACTTTTTTTTCTAGTTCATTTAACAGTTCATTTCAAGCCCATAAAGCTGTGTAACAAAAACCACTTAATTCAATTGCAAAAATGGGGAAAATCGAATTTAAGAGAATGTTTAATTACTCTGGGAAGAATTTGGCTACGATGCCTGAGCTAACAGCCCATCACTCACAGAAAGACATCATAAAAACCACAGGGTTTTTTTTTTNNTTTTTTTTTTGTTTTGCTTAAATGAGTTGAAAGCACCTCAGCAAAACAGCATTTCCAGCAATGGGGGCTCCCTAAACTCATCTTCCCTTGTTACAGAAGTGAGAATATGTGCTTGGAACTAAAAACCTGGATCATTTGACAGCAACCTGCTGACTGTTTTGTGCAGTCAGCACCGGCCATTTGGAACAACCTATCTCAAAAGGAAGACCTCACAGCTTGCCACCTATCACACATGTCTCCTCAGTCATTCCCTCCCTGGTTGCCTGGAGCAATCTGGTGAAGTCGGAAAGGCACCTTCCCACTTCACCCATGGGACAGAGGGACACCCTTGCATTTCTCCATGAGCTTGTCTGGAAATCCCAGTACAGAGATGAAGACCTAGAACTTGTGCGTTGTATATTAATTACCAGGATTCTGGTAGTGGAGAGCAGCAGGGCAGGCCTCAATGGAAGGAGGTGCCCTGTTGCCAGACAGAGTTGATTCCAGACAGCTCCGCAATGGAACAGGTCCTGCTTCAAGCCCAGATCCTGGTGGTGGCCTGTAGCTGGACCATCACAACAGGAAAAACAGGACTATTTAGCAGAGCTGGGGAGTCCAACGAGCAGTCTGTGTTGGAAAGCAGGGTACCAGCTAGTGCTGAGCTCAGAAGGAAATCAGCTGTGCCCATGTCAGAAGCTGCTGCTCAGGCTGCAGAGGGATGGTGATGCCAAAAAGTGGGGAGTGACTCTCCCAGAAAAGCACCTCAACATCTGGAACAGGGAAACAGAGATGTCTGATGATGAGTTAACAACACAATCTGATCAGACCATTCCAGTTACAGTATTTCACTCAGAAGAGTGAAATTACCTAAAGGAGGGAGGCTTACAGCCATTGCCTTAAGGAGATGCCTCTGCAATGGTGATTTGGTTTATGTGGCAAGGTGTTCTTGGGGGGAGGCGAATGCTGCAGAAGTGGCTTCTCTGAGAAGACACCAATAGCCTCCCCCATGTTAGACAGAGCCATTTTTCACAGGTTCCAAAATGGATCTGCTGCTAGCGAAAGTTGAACCTGCCAGTGATGCTGGTAGCACCTCTAGGATAACGTATCTAAGAAGGGCTAAAAAGACCTGCACAACATCAGCTGGGAGAGTGGAGTGAGAATATGTGAGAGAAACAACTCTGCAGACACCAAGGCCAGTAAAGGAGGAGGGAAAGGAGGTGGTTCAGGAGCAGCAGAGAGATTCACCTACAGCCCCTGGTGAAGACCATGGTGATGTAGGTTGTCACCATGCAGCCCACAGAGAACCACAGTGGAGCAGATCCCCACCCATGGAGGACATCAACTGCACCAGGTGGATGTGCCCTGAAGACAACTGTGATGTTGTGTAGAACCCATATATGAGCAGGTTCCTGGCAGGAACTGAAGCCTGTGGAGAAGATCCAGGCAGGATCAGGTCTTACATCAGGACTTGTAACCCCACGGGGACTCATGCAGGAGCAGTCCGTTCCCATGGAAAGGAAACACACTGGATTAGTAAGCGAAGAACTGCAGCCTGTGGGAAGGACCCACACTGAAGAATTCTGTGAAAAGCTGTACCCCATGGTAGGGATCCCATGCTGGAGCAGGGGAAAAGCACAGGGAGGAAGGGGCAGCAGATATAAAGTGTTACAAACTGATCGCAACCCCCCTTCTTTATTCCCAAGCACCACTCAGAGGGAGGAGGTAGAAGAACTAGGATTCTAGGTAGAACTGAGAAGAAGGGACAGGTGGGGGCAAGGTGTTTTTCAGATTTGTCCTTATTTCTCTTTATCCTGCTGTGTTTGACTGGCAATGGATTAAATTAACATCCCCAAGTCAAGTCTGCATTGCCTGTGACAGTAATTGGTAAGTGACCTCCATGCCCTAATTTGGACCCATGAGCCTTCTCTTGCATTTTCTGCCCCTGTCCTGTTGAGGAGGAGAACTGATTGAGCAGCTTGATGGGTACCTGGCAAGGTCAACACACCACAGATGGCTATGGCAACATGGCAAAACTGGAGTTAGGAAGATACCAGTGATGGCTCCAGAGAGCAGAGTCCTGGGATGTCTGGGCCTATGTCACTTGTAAGTGCTGACCTCTGTAGGGAAAAAAGCCTTTGAGATGGGCTGATGGAGGCATACATGGAGCAACAGTTCAATCCTGTTTTTTCCACAAAGGAGACACTCCCCAAAAGGGACAAAGTTTGTAATCCATGAGAGATGAATATTCAAACAGCTATGATGGTAGGGATGCATGTTTTGTAGAGACAAGGGGTGGAAGTTGTTAAAATTTTGAAACTGGATCAGGACCTATATCCTGATCCACAGTGATACAGAGTGAAGATGCAATGCATACAGGATGTAGACACCATTGTCATGCTCTTGATTTTGTGTTTTGCAGGAGGGAGGAGTGGAGTTTCACTGAGCACATGTAGACATTGTTACCACAGCCACTCCTTTTGTCTGGTAGAAAAGGCAGAGTTTGTAAGACATATCTACTTAAGGTTATGGTAACACTAAAAGCAGAGCTTGTAATGAATGTAAAATTTTGCTGAGAAGAGGATGGAATGTATAATAATAATTGTCACAATTTTCGTAGCAGAAATGCAGCAGGAGAGACAATTGCAAGAAGAGGCCAAGGGATGCCTACTCCTTTGTTTATTGACAATCAATTAAACTGATTTAAAATCAGTAAAACAATTCTGCCTGGCATTAAAATTACACCATAAACAAATAAGGAGTGACAAGAAAAGAGGCTAATAAGAACAGGTTTAAGTGCTGGGACTACAGAAAAAGAGGGGAATGAGACCTCTGGTGTAGCAGGATAGCATTCAAATCTGAAAAACTAACGAAGTAATGCTACAAATAAGGTAAACCCACCCCTATATTCCCAGCAGTAACGAAAGAGCACAGCTGGGTTCTGCCTCCTGCAGCTGTGTTTTTCTTGAATCTCGTTTAATGGCACCAGCTAACAGCGTGGCTCCAGATCACTCTTAATGGCTATTTTAAAGGAAATCTGTGTCCCCTCCTTAATTTAGTCACAAAGTGCTGCACCAAAAGAATGAGAGCAATTCTGCTGTGCATAGATTATCAAGCATCGCACAAAAGATCCAGCCTTGCATTAGGAAGCCTGACTGCACAGTATTCCCTATAATATTTGCAATAACCACTCTCTCCTACCTAATCCTCAATTCAACAATTTTGCAAAAGCTGAAGCATACATAGCTTGCTAGAACTTGGTATAAGGAGGTTTTTTACTCCTTTTCAGCCTTATAAGAAAATACAATCAATTGGATTTTACCGCTTATTTACATGGCATAATTAAAAAAAAAATAATATGAAAAAACATATAGAACTGTAGAACTGTTATGTAAAAATAAATCCATAGCAATACACCTGCAGTTCATATCAGGGTCATTGAAATGAGGTTGGAACCTATTTTAAAATCAATTGTATTTTTTCTGAGATTAAATTATCAGAAATTTCCTTGCATTACTAGGATGGTTCTGTATTTTAGTGAAGAAATCTGTATTAAGAAAAGTTGAAATTACTTTCCCAAGACAACAAAACCTTTTAGACAACCACATACCATGGCATAAACAGTGTTTTGCTTTTGCTCCCATATGCACCTGTCTATTAAGACTTATTAAAATCTTCTGTATTAAAAATAAAATTCCTATACATAATTTTGTGCATAAACTAAAGAAGATAGTAGTAATAGTCACCTATTCCCTTTCTCAGAACTATAACTATTTATTGACCAATAGACTTCAGCATTTCAATTCCAAATTTATCTGTTTCACTCACAATTATGTGTATATCTAACTGCAACAGTTGCTTCTATAAAAATACAAATGTTTATGTAATTGCAAAGCATTAAACTGAGAGACATATGAACTGACAAATGGATAAAGCGTGGGATTTACAAAGTTCTTCAATTGATTTTATCATCTCCATCTTCTTCTGTCCTGGCTCAAGTCCCATGTTCTGTATAAGTCTTTTTTCAGCCTATGAAGTGACACTGTCTTCCTCCCACGCTGAAACCATGAGCTGTTTGGACAGAAGACAATCTCTGGAAGCTCACAGGCAATATAGAAACTGACCCTCTGTTTTTAGGTAATGAGAATTTTGTCTTAAGGTTCAGGAGTTGATCACATCTTTTCCCACTGTCTTTGGCACAACAAACCAGGAGCTGTTGCTGCCTCATCATAAAAAAAAAAATCATGTCTCAAGATTTGCAAGAGAAATGTTTGTAGAAGAACTGTAAGTACTCACCGAGCCTGTAAAATACAAGCAGGTAAGATTCATAGCTGAGCAGGATAGAGACTATTAGCTGAAATAGACTCAAGTACAAATAAATGCTGGACAGGTTATTACATTACACATCATGGAAGTAAGTCTACAAAGACTGCATGTTGACAGTCTTGCATAAAGTTCATTTATCACCACATTTGACTGCTAGTACTTAACAAAATGTCAACTAATTGAAATTCCAATATTAATTAACTTCAAAGGCATAAAATCTAGGATTTTTGAACTGGACCTACAAGCATATTTACATTTTTTCAATTTGTAGTAAAGAGGTGTTGCATGTGTCCTTGGTGAAGAGATTTCAAAGCAGAAAGTACCTCATTTAAATAGAATTGCCTGGGAACATGCAGATTTAACAATTCCAAATCTGGCCCTGAATTTGAAATATTGTCTTGTGTGCATATATAGTCCAAAACATATGCAGATAATGTAGTTAAGTACTTGGGTTCTGGCCTTAAATAAGAATATATTTTCCAAGTAAACACAAGGATTACTATCAAGTGCCCAAGTTCACAGTATAAAAGGACTACTTACACTATTCAGCAGTTTCCTACATGAATATTTAGTAATTGCTCAGTGTTATGAGCAAGACTGTGAAATGAAATTTTAAAACTAACGACCAAAATTCTGCTACCCTTTACTTGCACAGCAAAATACTAAGTACACTCAAAGATCTGAAACTAATTTTTCATATGAATAAGAGAAGCAAAACATGCTCCTAATTTTCCTTCATAAATGCTAACATTTTTTAAAAGTAAAGCACATCTAGTTGTTCTGTTGATGCAGAACTGTACACTCAACCATGCAGAACCACCATTCCTGCAGAACAGCTGCAAAGGGTCTTTATTATTAGCAGGAACTTTCATGAAAAAATCCGAAACAAAAAAATTTCTGTAAAAGATTTTAGCTTTATGAACTTTCAGATGGTGAGGTAAAAAAAAAATTTGCTTGAGCTCTCTCTCATAAACTGAAGATAAAATGCTTTAATAATAGTTATTCTAAAAATAAAGTGATATCAGGAGAAATAGTGAGAGAAGAGAATAGCTTGCACTGGAGTGGAAATCTAAAATATAAAGAGGAATGTGATCAAGTGCAGAATCCAGGAAATCATTAAAGTGACTTTTAAAGTCAAATAGTCCGGTAGTCAAAACAAACAAAAAAAAGCCAGGGGACCGAGTAACACAAAAGACCATTGAGAAGGTCTTTAAAACAAAAAGAAAGCCTGATTAAGAAAAGTCAGAAGCAGCTGCACAGACAGGAAAAAAATAAGAGCAAAATACTGTCTGTTTCCTGTCTTCTTAGAAGTAGGTTATACCAAACATGTATAAAGACACAATAGAAAGACAACTGAAGCTGCAAGTAAATTGGGGAATCTGCAGAAGAGAAGTGAGCATTACTGTGCATAAAATGCCTCAAGAAAACAAATAAAAATGACAACAGACTGTCGATTTTAACAAATTTTGTTAGTGAAAGAGCCAACAGTAGTTGTATTAGCATGGCAAAATGAAGTGATTGGAGGGTCTTGGAAAAATGACTTCTTATTTCTCCTTTTTCTTGAGGTTTGGGCTCTGCTCCTCTCACCATCAGTTGCTGCTTATTATTTACACTGCCACCTCCCACTTAAGGCCTCATCAAGTTTAAGGACCTCCTGGCTTATTGTCCCCACATAATTTCATCATTTTACCCAATTTATTTTTCTTATACAATTTATATTTTCTGCTTCCTCTTTTGGGGCCGGGATGGGGCAAAAGAATATTTAAATTGCCAAGTATGGGTTTACATCTGTCCCTAAAGGGAAAAAACCAACATAAACAGCAGAATTCTACAATAAAGTGCACATAGTAATACTTCCTCTGAATGTTTTTCTGGCCTCCCACAACTCAGCAAGCTCACAGGCTGGAAGCAATGCCTTGGCATTTAACAACAATTTAATCCTTAATGGATTTTTTTTCCTGTGATTTTGTCCAGCTACTTTCTGAACTTCAAAAATATAACAATTTCAACTGTACAGAATTCCACTGCTTTGACACATGTGAAGAACTACCATATTTTCATCTCAATTTTTCACTACTTATTTGGATGCCTTTTATTTCCTACATCGGCAAGAACAGCCAACAATTGGTCCATATTTACCCTTCATGTGTAACATGCATTTAGAAATGTTTATCATGCTGGATCAGTTTTTTTTCAGCTAAAGAATAGCCTATTTTGTTTCTTATATGCAAGTCCTCCCATACTTTGATCACTCATTAGCATTTTCTGAACAAATTCTAGGTGTTGTTCGTGATTTTTTTAAATATAAGGGCTGTGGGCATGAAAGAGACAGCATGCATACAAGCAAGCAGATGTGCATCTAACATTAAACGTAATTTTTCAATGCTCTTGGGCACTGAACTAAGGTTTTCATGGAGCTTGTTATAATCCCAAAATCTCATTGCTGATGAAGAAAGAGCCCAGTTAAGAGCTGCCTTTTTCTTTTTTAATGTCAAATTATGATAATTTTTGGTGTATGCATTCATTATGATTTATCTACAGTGAATTTTTTCCTGTGCTATGTTACTAAGCTTCATGGTCTTTCTACAACTCTTCACAGCTGGCCCTTCCCATTACCACTCTAAACTTAATATCATGATGAAATCTTATCACTTGACAGGTAAATTCCCTTTTGTGTTACTTCAGAATATGCAGAATAGCATGGATTCACTGGGGAGTCCACTGATGTCATCTCTACAAACCACAAAATAAAAGAACAATCACTATGGAAACAGGCCAGTTATCGCTACCCTGTTTAATATTTCTTTTCCATTAAACAGTTTTCCTCTTACAATGCAGAGTTTTATTGACAGTATTTGGTGAGGGCACCAGACAGAAGTGACCTCCACATGTTTCCTCAGTCAGATTGCTTCTGAAGGAGCCATGAAGAGCTACCAGTGGCTTATGAGATATTCATCTGTTTTCAACAGCTGCACTGGGTTAGCCTAATACTGCATATTTATCCATGGATCTTCTAATTCTATTCTCTAACAACTCTTCCATTAATTTATTTGGTACCTAAGGAGGCTGCAGTAATACCTGTATGTGGAAGGATATGGAGAAACACAGACAATAACATACAGTACTAGAGGAATAATTAGATAAATGATCATCTTAGACTGTGGAGATGTTCAGACTTCCTGATGCCCACACTCTCCAAGTCTTCACCATCAACTGGTTGAGATGGTAATGAGGCATGATTGTCCTCAGAAAATTAACTTTTTTAGACTTGAACATAAATTTCATGGCCAAAAGATCCTTCTGGGATACTCCATCCTTTTGAGAACTTCCTTTGCACCATAAGACTCCTGGAAGTTTAAAGCATCAGTTGGAATGACTTTACCCCCTGAGAAGGGCTACATGTCTGTAATACCACAGAAGATTAGCACCTTTTCACCTCACAGACATTTTATGTGCCAAACATCGATAGGTGTGTAGATCAATGAAATTATAATTAGGATTTTAAATTACATGGGCTGTAATTTAACGTCCATGTCAACAAAAACGCTCATAGGGTCTGTTTTGTGTCAGTGGAAATAACTTCTATTAAAATGTTGTTCTTCTCCAAGGGTTACTGCAGGTGCTCTCAAGACTGATTAAAAACTCCAGCCTCCAAAATCTCTGTAAATATTCACTATAAATTACCATATACAGTGTTTGCCAAAACCTCTGAATAACAATAGAAGTCCATATATATACACTCTTATAATTTTTGGGTGCTTCTGCCATATATTCTCAAGCTAGTGTTTGGTACTCTCACTTCTCTTGCAGAAGAAGAAATACATAAACAATTTTCAGCTCTTAAAATACTAGTTACACTAAGTCAGATTTACTGATGATTGCCTGACCTCAAAGCTACCTCTTATTTTATAAAAACTCAAGCAAGATTGCCTGATGATCTATTAAAAGCCTTTAAAAGTCACATCCTGGGCTCCAAGGAAGCTGGTTAGGAAAATAAATCCTATCTCAGGGATGGAAGGGTGAGGAGGGAGAGAGAGGAACTGCAAGAGAGATCACAAGCATACTCTTAACTCAGATGTCATAATATCAACTCACTTGAGGGCTAGACCTTGGATCAAAAAGCATATGCTCACAAATGACAGTCAAGCAGATTTCAATATATAGTGCAAGCTGAACTGACAGCAAACCTCAAGGGTTAAAAAATTGCTGTAAGAAACTGGATTTTAGCTGATGATAAACAATTTTCATATAACAAAGGGAGCATAAGCAAAACAAAATAGAAGTGTCAGAAATTGTGAAAGCATGATAGGAAAAGAAAATGAGGTAGTGAATGTCTGAAAAGCAGCAATGCTGTGATGAATGTATAAATAGACAG
Organism: Scolopax mira; assembly: GCA_004320125.1. Lineage (NCBI taxonomy): Eukaryota > Metazoa > Chordata > Aves > Charadriiformes > Scolopacidae > Scolopax > Scolopax mira. The sequence goes on from BJBW01005501.1 coordinate 67,949, forward strand.
GATGATCTGTTGGCATTATGCAGCTACACATTATTATGCCCATTAAGTAGCAGAGGAGTGCATCAACAAAGAATTATAGAGTCAAAGCGAGTATGGAACTACCCCCAGCCTCCAACCGTGCCCACTCATGCATAAGCAGGCACACCATTCAGATTTACAGTGATTTAAGCTAGAAGCAAAAAGTTACACAACCTGTGCAAATAGGAGCATTACAACTGGAACACTCAAACTTCAGGAAAACAGACTGTTCTCCTCTGAGGTGTTTAGAAGTATTTTATGACTACAAAATGTCAAGGAATTACAGATTATTAAGCATAAATGTTACCCGCAGCAACACAGGAAGAAAAAGCAATATAATTAAAATTGAACTTTGTACCCATTTCCTGACTGTCTGAAATCGTATTTCTCTTGCCTGTTAGCTAGATTGTTGAAAGCTTAAAATTACGAGTAAAAACACACACAGTGTTTGTTCTTCACTGTACATTCAGGTTAAATTATTTTTTGATACCTGAATGAATTTCTCCTCTACCACAATTCTCAAAATCAATTGAGTAGCACTTTTCAACATTTTTAAGGCATGGACAATTGTTTTGGCTTTTTACTACAACTGTACTACATAAGCATAATGGTCCCAAAGAACATTCAGTGGCTGTAAAAGAAGGAAAACAAGCTACCAGGTAATAAAAATAATCTGTTCAGGTTTTGTGTAGCAGATGCTTAGATTTACAACAGTGGCCTAGAAACACTTATACATAAATAAAACTGATTCATATATTACCTACTTCTTGATAAGATAGCAAGTACTTGGGATAGCTTACCTGCATTTTTATATGTGTGCTTGTCACTAGGTTAATTTTTCAAGCTTTTTTTGGTGCTGGAAGAATAGAAGGTCAAATGTTTTTTAGCCATCTGTTCCCACTATGCTATGCTTATCTCCTCATAAACAGAAGCAGCTTCACCCACAGTGCTCTGTGATTGCTTTGTACAATATACCACCAGCCCAACTGTGCCAAGCATGCCTGCTGTGCAAACCAGCTCGTTCTTCCCTCTGAACTAATTGCATCCACTGCTCCAAGTTAACGGAATATTTTTTCTGTATCACCTTTACAAACCACAACAGCTGTTGCAAGAAAGCTCGTGGCTATGCAAAACATCCTGGGATAATGTGCTTCTCTAGAGGGTGCCATCTCATGGAGTACAAGACATACTCAATGTAATCATATTAGAACTATAAAAGTCACCTTAAGCCACGCGTCTGTCCAAGCTCGTGCTTTGTCATTTGTAAAAATTCCAGACGACTCTGGATCAAGGCATAAATTTAAATCTTTCTCATAGAGTTAAATATGTAAAATTCATAAATATATTTCCTCTGGGAATTTCTGGAAGAGCTCAACTGAAATTTCTTCAGAGATTCTTTTCAAAGAAAAAAGGCTCTGCTAACTGAGCTGTCGATTAAAAGAGCTTCTTAATTAAAGATCTTTAGATTTTAATACTAATTTAAAATAACAACAAAGTTTATTAAAATATCCTCCAGTATCTTTAAAATTATTCAATACAGCAATTTGTATTACCCAAAATCAGTGAAACTGTGAAGGAACACAATTAAATGCAATCTTCTAATGTCTCCAATATATTGTCTTTGTAGAATATCTTGGTATTAAGAATGGCTAATCTCTTCATTACTAAATTAGCTCTTTCCTACCTACAGAACACTTCTTAAAAGAGCTCAAATCACCACTTGTTGAAGAATTTCAGTTATAGCAGTTTCTTTTTCATTTACAGATAATGCCTTCGGGAATCGCACCCTCTTTTCCTTTAATATTGCCCTTCGTTAGATATTGTCATATCTAGCTCATTCTCATTCTGGGACAAAACCATGTCTTCTGAAATTCCAAATCCAATTATATTTGACTCATTTTAATCTTGCAAAACTGCATTGTCCAGCCAAAGTTTCAAAACAGAAACAAAACCCTCCTTATTCAGATAGAGAAACACTTACAGAGGATATAAATACCACAGAATCATAGATTGGTTAGAATTGGAAGGGACCTTAAAG
>BJBW01005503.1:0-59889 GCA_004320125.1 Scolopax mira
GGTTGTGGAGTCCCCTTCTCTGGAGATTTTCAAGACCCGACTGGATGCAGTCTTGAGTGGCATGCTCTGACATGCTCTGGGTGGTCCTGCATTGGCAGGGGAGTTGGACTAGATGATCTCTATGGTCCCTTCCAACTCCAAAAAAAACCAGTGAAATTCAGTGAATGACCATAATTAGCATCCTCTGCTCCCCTGTGCCACTGTGGAGGAAGAAGGTAGAGAAAATCTGGAGTAAAGTTGAGCCTGGGTAAAAAGGAGGGGTGGGGGAAAGTGTTTTTAAGATTTGGTTTATTTTTCATTATGCTATTGTGATTTGATTGATAGTAAATTAAACTACCTTCCCCATGTTGAGTCTGTTTTGCCCATGACAGTAATTGGTGAGTGATCTGCCTGTCCTCATCTAGACCCATGAGCCTCTCATTATATTTTCTCTTCCCTGTTCAGTTGAGGAGGTGAAGCAATAGAGTGGTTTCGATGGGCAGCTGGCATCCAGACAGGGTCAACCCACCAAACGTTTATATTATATATTGAGTTGTATACAGCCATGTTACTAATGTTAATTTTATTAACCTTAATTTTTTTTTTCTGTTCTATCCAAAGACAAAATGACTACTGGAATTTGCAATAAAACTATTACAAAAATAAAAATATTACCTTGGGCTGTGGCTCTAAAATCCTGTGTCATGACTTATGGAAATTCTTCCTGCCACATCAATCCAGTCTGATCTAGTCAGTGACATACAAAGAATTGTTTTTAGCCAATATATGTGTTTTTCTAACTACACAGAGGAGTTACCAGATAAGACTAAATAGAAATAGAAATTCCTTCTAGAAAAACATGAGTAGAACAAACTTGTTAGCTCATGCTTTCTTAGGTACATTTTCTTCCCCTATAAGTGCTCGGTTTTAGTAAATTCTGATGTGATCTAGTAGTACCTTAAAAAGTTTTGGCTTTCCTCAATACGTGTTGCAGTAAATAAAACCACTAGATACATAATTGTTTGCTCTAGGAAGGTATATTTTGGAAAGATATATAAAATACCTGAAATATTACTCATTGTAACTTCCAATGTTATTTTTCTAACATACAATTAAGATTGTACCACATACTTTCAAGGGAAACTAGTAAAAAAAAAGAATTTTTACTGCTCAAGAAAAGAATACCTTCCAATCCCTTTATTTTGACAGGCAAGGTATTCTAGAATAAATTGATAAAGTACTTGAATGTTTCATATCATTCTCATTTAAACTGAAAGTTCAAATGATTAATCAATAATGTAGTAATAGAATTTTAAATGTAAGCTAGACCGATACAGATTTTGCAGTATTAATTGCATTATGCGTAAGAGTGAACATTCACCTTAGCCTATGCATTAATGCATCTTTCTTTTTAATACATGTATATCCCAGTAAGTCTTGTTACTTATGGAATCCTATCCATAGGAAGACAAATGCTCTAATGCAGTGAATGATTGGTGAGGGTAAATTAATCTCTACAGTGTGATTTATAATCCCATTTTAAATAGTCGGATACAGTATCTCTAGATCCTGAGCATGGAAGAAATGCAGTGATATTTCACTTTCAACTCATTCATTGCAGGGATGAGGAGGAGCAAGGCCTGGGCATTTGACCCAGGCTGGCCAACAGAATTATTTCATACCATATTTCATACACATTCAACACAAATTAGAAAGGTTTCCTGCGTAGGTCTCCCCCTTGATGGTGGTGGTCAAGATGACTCCTTGCCCTGGTGCCAGACCCTTGAGGCCTTCTTTTCCTCCCAAAGCTGTTGCCATTGCAGTGTCCGACATTTGTTGTCCCCTGCTGGGAGTGCATAACTTCCTGCTGATAGAATTGGCTGAGTATAATTCTTGTATATTTTATATCAGTATCAGGATAAACACTAGTTCTTTAGTATTATTGTTAATTATTTATTTTTATTCTATTATTTCTGTTTATATTTCAACCCTTGTGTTTCTTTGTGTTCCCTGATTCTCCCTTTTCCAGGTAGGGAGGGGTCATCAGGTGATAGAATAGTTGTCTAAATGACAATAAATTGTTATGGGTTTTCTGAAACCATAACATCTGTGCTGAGGGCTCCAGAACTGGATGGAGTACTCCACGTGGGGTTACCTGAGATCAGAGTAGAGGGGCAGAACCATCTCCCTCAACCTGCTGGCCATGCTTCTTTTGGCGCAGCCCAGGATACGGTTGGTCTTCTGGGCTGCAAGTGCACATTGCCAGCTCATGTCCAGCTCGGGGGACCACTACCCTGGAGTCCTTCCCCCACAGGGATGCTCTCAATCCTTTCACCTCCCAGACTGTATTCATTTGGGGGGTTGCACTGACCCAGGTGCAGGACTTTGCACTTGGCCTTGTTGAACCACATGAGGTTCACAGGGCCCACTTCTTGAGTTTTTCCAGGTCCCTCTCATGGCATCCCATGTCAACCACTCAGCCTGTGTCATCTGCAAATTTGCTGAGGGTGCACTCAATCCCACTGTCTGTATTGTTGATGAAAATATTGACCAATACTGGTCCAAGTATGGACCCCTGAAGAACACCACTTTTTCACTAATCTCTATCTAGACACTGAACTATTGACCATTACCTTCTGGACGTGACCATCCAACTGATTCCTCATCCACCAAGCAGTCCATCCAATCTGTATCTCTCTAAATTGGAGAGAAAGACCTTGTGGGGAACCTGTGTTAAAGGCCCTACAGAAACTGAGAGAGATGAGAACGATAGCTCTTTCCTTGCCCACTGATGCAGTCACTCCATCATAGAAGGTGGGCTTAGGACTTCTGAGCATATGATCACCATATGCTTGATTCACCATATGCAAGATCACAATCTTGCTTGATTTTAAACAGCTGCATCACTGTGTAAGTTTGAAATAGCTTTCAGCTGTCTCTAATATAGCTATCCTGGTTTCAGGTGGAATAATTTTCTTCCTAGCAGCTGTCACAGTGCTGTTTTCTGGACTTAGAATGAGAATAATGTTGATAAGATACTGATGACTTAGTTCTTGCAAAGCGATGTTTACAGTAAGTCAAGGATTTCTCAACTTCTCATACAGTTCTGACAGTAAGGACACTGGAGGTTCACAAGAGGCAGGGAGGACAGGACAAGACAGCTGACCCAAATTGGCCTAAGGGTATTCCATTATATATGATGTCATGCTTATGATATAAACAAGGTAGAAAGCTGGCTGGGGGTGGGCTGCCACTTGGGAAAAGGCTGGGAAATCACCAATTGGTTTTTTGCTTTTCATTTGCATCACTTGTCTTTTCTTGGGTTTTATTTATCTTTTTAAAATTTTTTTTCATTAAGTTATTTTAATATATTTTTTTAATAATTATTATTTCAATTATTAAACTTTTCTTATCTCAACCTATAAGTTTTCTCGCTTTTCCTTGTTTGATGCTCTCCCCTATCCTACCAGGTGTGAGTGGGGAGTGAGCAAGTGGCTGTGTGGTGCTTGGCTGCCAGCTGGGATTAAATGGTGACAATGGCAGTTGTATTCAGGCAAAGGGGCCTGAGCTGCTTTTGCTCAGGCCTTGGGAGCTCCTTGTTCAGGAGCTGGAAGTCACGACCTCAGCTCTGTCACTGTACTAGTCATGCTTAAAGCCACTAAGGTGGTAGGAAGGTATGCACTGCAACTGTACAATTTCTGTTTTGTGTGACTCAGAGGATGCTCTTTGGACCATCTACAGTCTTCTCATTAAATACACATATGTGCTAACGCAGACACAACGTACTCTGCCTGCAAACACTGCTGTGCTTTAAAGGATGAGTGTTTAATTCAGGTCAGCATTAGTTCAAGCACTATTTTCCATTGCTTGACAAATACACATTTGCTGTGAGTTGTTATTAGGTGCCATCTGTAAGATAATGCAGTGCCTGTTAATGGATTCAGTTGATTCTGAGTCCCTAAACTATTGTGTAAACCTTAGTGAGTGGTATAAGACGTATGTCAGTGTATTTGCATCTCCACATAAGATACAGACAAAAAACTGGGAACATTCTGTACCAACTGTGTGTATGTAATTTGCCTTTCATAACCACAATTTTCTCCAGGCATATGTATGGATATTAAATGTAAAAATAGATGTTTGGTTATAGGTAAGTAAAATAATACTCATGTGCTTTCAGTTTTCTGTCACATTTATATAGTTGCATGGATTTTATGTTTAACTGTGTTATTGAATTCTCAAAGGGTAATGAGGCAACGCAGGTGGGTGAAAAGCTCGACTAAGGAACTTTCTGTATGTCATTAGTTCACAAATATCAATTTATCTCTTCATATGGATGAGTTATATTACAGTTATGGACAACAGATTCTTCTACATAACCCACTAAAACTTGATAAACTGAGACATCAAAGTATATGTTTTGTTATTATTGTTTTCTTTGTTATTGTTGTCATTCTTGAAGTAACTATTTTTCAGTTGGATATGTCAGATTAAGGTTGTCAAGGTTTAGGCTGGGCTGGCCAATAAATGAATGACAGATTTTTTTTTAACCCCTCCCCTCTCCTAGAAGGGGTGGTGAAAGTGAGAGAAAAAAAAAGGGGAGAGACTTATGGATTGGAAAACAAACAAACCCATAGCTTTAATGAAATATTAACAATAAAAAGAAAAGATAGTAACATCTGGGAAAATCCCAGACTGGACTCGGCATCAGATGGGAACTGAATTCAGGAACATATGGATCAGGGTCAAAGGCAGAAAAGCAGATAGAGACCTCCTCAATCACTGGCCACTGAAGAAAGAGACTGACGCCTTTGATCCCTCAGCTTTTATACTGAGCATGATGCAGATGGGACAGAATACTCTTTTGGTCAGTTTTAGGTCACCTGTCCTGTCTGCTTTCCCCCCCAGGTGTGATCCATCTGTGTTTTTCTGCTTCCATCCATCCAACTTAGTGGATAACAGAGTTAGCTCACCAGCAATAAGTATCACAAAAAGCCTCTCTGCATACTGTTTCTTAATATTAACTATAAATATCAGACCTTATCACTGCTAGAAGTAGACACTGTCTGAAAAGCATACTGTTAGTTTCAGAGAGTAGTCAGATAGAAAAGACCTAACTGAAATGTAAAACTTCTGAAAAGAAAATTGGTTTTGTTCTACCTCAAACCAGGACAAGGTTGTGATACATTACAAAATATATAATTTAACAACTTCCTTTTTCAGGCTTCTAAATGTTTTTGATACATTTAATGGATAAAAATCAAGGGAGAAAAAACTCTAAATCTCCCTCAGTCTTGCATAATTGTGATGTCACATATGAGTGAAGGGTATGCTCTTGATGTCTAAAAGATACGGATAAGGTAGGGATAGACCAAGCATTTTAAAAAGTTTTTCAAAGTAATGAACTGAAAAAAAAAAAAAAACCTGTCTACAGAAATAGGCTAAAAAGTTATAGCATATGGTTTACTCTGATGATTAACTTATATTAATGTAAAACAAAGACAATATGTAAATTCATCTGGGGACTTATTTTTAATAGTTGGCCCTGTTTTGTGGAAATGAAGCTACCTTTGCCCACTGTTAAAAATAACTAAAATTTAGATTATAGGTAATTTTCAAATTTATGAAAGCAGAAAATAATTAAGTTTTCAACAGTGCACAATTACGACTGTTTGCATTGGAAGTAGAATTATTACAAGGTGTATTAAGGTTCAAGCTTACAATGATACATGGTCTAAAAATTATAGAGAATGAGAGATGTTAATGATATAAAAGCTTTTTATAATTTTAAATGTTTAACTTGTGATAAACCTTTCATAGAGTCTCTATATAACATATACAGACAACAAGAGTGATCTGAAGGTGGGTTTGCTGAGAGTATGAAACTCCATCTTGTATTTTCTTAAATTTTTAGTAACCTTGTCACAAAAAGAGTAATTCTTCAGGAAGTATTATAAGAGGAGGCTGACACTTCACCTCACAAATAAAACATTATATGACATCCAATTTCTGGTCTGACAATACTAAATTCCATCAGTAAAAGAACTGCTTTTAGTCTATGTCTCACAGAAGGAAAATTCATTCCCTCAGCCTATGCCTGATCCTTGTCACGAGCAGTGTAATCAGAATGATTTTGATAGCTAGAGCTTCCACTATGAATCATTGCCTAAGTGAAATTCTAGTCACTAATCACTGAACCATTCACTGTGCAGGTTGCATATGGCTTTGTTAGCAATTACATTTATTTTAAATGGAGAAAATTACTTGGAAACACTGTTCACTGAAGATTCAAACAGACCGGAGCAATTAAGCATTAGCTGCCAAAGGCCTTCAGTTAAAATTATCAGACGGTGCTTTCACTATAAACGTACATCTACCTGATCTCTGGAGATTCCTGACTGATTGCTAATAAACATTCACATTTCTTCAATGATACCAGGAAAAAAAAAAAATAAATGGCCCAAAGTTTACCCAACTTTGAGCTCTGTTCTCATGGCAAAAGATAGAGGGTGTTCAAGATTTGTTTCTTCCAGGCACTCTAGTAGTAGCCCCCGTGTGATCTTACAACATGGTAAGGGGGGCGGGGGTTCCTAAGCAAGGTCAAGCCTGCCTTTATTAATTGTGATTGCCTCAATATAAGCAAAAGACTTTAATTACCTTAACTTACTCCTCCAAATTTACTGAATCAGTCTTGATATTTATATATATATAAGCAGATGGAATTGATTTGGAGATCTCTTGATAAGGTGTCTGTTGATGCTCCCCCAATTTAAAAATATATTTAAAAAAATTAAATTAAAAGAAAAAAAGCAGGCAGCATTTGCTGTGCTTTGCAGTGTGAGAAGGAAACACCAGAAAAACATATAAACAATTATTATTTTTATCAAAAACACCCAATAGAACTTCTAGTGTAACCTTTGTTAACTCCAGATTTAAGCATTCTGGTCCAAAAAATACAGATTCTCAATATTTGTATATCAGTAGGGATGTTGCACTATCGCACTATAATTGCAAAATTTTTTCTGATTTTACTTCCAGTAAATCTGTGTGTGGTTTACATGCACAGACTAAAGATGGGAGGCAAGAATGAGAAATGGACACTATCTCATTTACAGAATACAGCAGATTCATTGTAACAAAATTAGCTTTTGTTTCCAATTTCCATTTTTCCATTCTGGTTCGTGGTTTCAATGTAATTCTAAAAAATGAAGGTGAAAGAAGTTTAATTTATCTTATATTTAACAATTGCTCTAGAATGATGAAGGGGAAAGTATGACTATAATTGCATTTTTAAAATGTAGATTTGCAATAAATCCTGACATATAAATATATGTGGTAAGTACATTGAAGAATTTGTTTTTATTTGCACCTATAGGATGAAGAAAAGCTTGAGATATGTACTTCCAGGGGAAAAAAGTATAAATTAGAAAGCCATCTATTTAGAAATTATTGGCCAAAAAATACATTAGCAATGCATTGAATAGCATTCAGAGAGGTTATAAATTCAGTAACTGAAACACAAATTATGCATGCTTATTATTTATGTAATTTTAAGTATTGCTTTTCATCACAAAATGTAAATGGCATTTAAAACAATTAATTATTCAGACTGGTGAAAATGGAAAAGCTGGCAAAGCACTTTACCATCCCTGAAGTGAAGCTAAATGAATTGAGAAGAGTCTAATTTCTTATGCTGTTTAGGCTTAATGTAGCAGTTTAAGCAACTGAGTTGAAAATCTAGATGTAATTCTGAAGTGTGTAAAGTACACTGCTGATGTGTGTCCTTGTTTATGATAACGAATTCTTAAAAAGAATTCTTAAAATGACATTTTACCCCTTTGTTTTCTCTTAGATCAAGGGTCTTTGTTTTAACAAACAGTATTACAAAATAACAGGGGGGAGGAGCGTCTTTGGCTTTGAAGCAAATTTATCTCATTTCCTCCTCCCCTTCATCCACTCCTGAAAGATACATACTAGAGAGGATGTGAAATTAGAAGAAAAAATAACATTTGACACCTTCTGGTAACATGTTCCTTTGGATAGATGTTAATACCAACAGAGAGGAGAAGCTTAGACCCAGTGTATGAGCAAATCTAGGAATATATCATGACTATTGTTATTTAAAGTGAATTTCTAAAGATTTTAGGATTATTTCCTTGGTAGTGTCAAAGAGTTGTAGGGTTCTTTTGCCTTAAATCTGTTCTATTGTATTTCTTTTTTCCTTTTTTTTTTTTTTTTTGTTCCTCAGGGCATGTGAAATATCTGTAAGTTCAGGAAAGTCGAGGAAATGATCTTAGTAAGTCATCAGAGGATTTAATGTAATATCGTGTAGACAGTGACATGAGGATAGTCCAACAGTTAATCAGATTTTCCAGATTTATAAATGGGGAAATTAGGAGGATAATGAACTGATAAATCAGTAATAAACCTATTCTAAAGAGTAAGACATTTTTGGCTCTCTTCATTAAGATTTGTATCTCCTAAAGGAAAAGTGATTTCTTAATGCTAAGCCTTCTAGAAGTCACTGTGACCTATTTCTGAGAATAAAATTAAAAAGATAAACTTTCCTTTGAAATTCATAGGTAGGACAGAGAAGTCACAAAGGGAATGTAAACTTATTTTCTGCAGATAGCTCTCATGCTAACTGTTTCACAAAAGGTAACTGGACTAGCGCTGCCATTGATTCGAATATCAGAAATCCCACTGTAACTAGCGTTCTTGCGCTTTCTATGATTCAATAAAAGATTAATTCTAAAGAAAAGGTTTAATTCTGTAGTTTGGAATAAGAAGCTCAGCAATATGCATGCTAATGCAAACTCATTGCCTAATTCTTGAAGGCTCAAGAATTCGTATATCCACCCTGTTACTTTCCTCATAGAAAGTGTCAAAGCTGTATGTAAACTTTATTAAAAAACATAACCAAAATTTATCATTTTTTCTGTATGGGAAGAGTGTCCTTTGCCACCAGCTAATTTAGGATACAGTCTGGGTCTCTCTGCAGTAAGTAAAAAATTCCATGGGCAGGAGTCATTTGATGCTAGCCTTCATATTTGGAAGTCTAACTTCAGGACTTTTTTTTTTTTTTTTCCTTTTAGAAATTTAATGGTTGAGCACTCATAACTATGTGTAATATATGTGTGATAATCAGTTTTATTTGTTGAGCAGCTCTGCCAATAATAACGGAACTGTGGAAGTAATGATCCAGGAAATCACCTGCAGTGCTGTCTTCCTTATCTTCCTGTAATCACCTACTGATCTAAGTACTCACAGTACTGGTAATTTAAAACTGACTGGAAAAAAAATAAGTCTAGAAATTTATACAATCATCTTATACAATCATCTCAGACAATTTTTGTCAAAAAAAGAGGAAAAAAGGTAGGTGTCAAATTTCCCTTGAATTTAGAAGAAATTTCAAAACAAAAAAAAAAATTAGATCATTGATTCATAGAACAGTTTAGGTTGGAAGGGAACTTTAAAGGTCATCAGTTCCAAATCCCCTGCAACGAGCAGGGACATCATCAACTCAACTAGATCAGGTTGTTCAGAATCCCATCCAACCTGACCTTCAATATTTCCACAGATGGGGTATCTACCACCTCTCTAGGTATCCTATGTCAGTGTTTCTCCACCCTCATTGTAAAAAATTTCTCCCTTATATCTAGTCTAAATCTTCCCTCTTTTAGTTTAAAACCATTCCCTATGTCTGGCTAAAAAGGGACTGCTAAAAAGTCTGTCTCCATCTTTCTCATAAGCCTCCTTCAATTATTGAAAGGTCACAATAAGGTCTCCCTGAGTTTTATAATAGTAATATTTGTTAAGTACATTTTTTTGGTGGAGTGAAAAAAAAAAAAAAAAGAAAAACAAAGCAGAAGAGGTAAGACTTCTTAATGTCCAAGACAGATTTTGTAGCTAAAGAAAAGACTTCCAAAACAGCCTTTATTGTGATCCTGGGTTGATGTCTATAATTCAGGTCTGGAGTAAAAGAGCAAAATACTTTCTATGTGGTTATAGAGTGATGTTATTTATATTTTAAGGCAAAAGAAATTTCCCATGTTTTCCATTTTTTTAAGCAGTTAGTTTTAAAAACTAAAAAGAAGATGAGATAAAACTTGATTGTTCATCAGTTCTTGATTATTTTTTCTTTAATTCAGTATTGTGTATTTTCTAGTTTAATTTTTCCTAACAGCAAAAATAAATGTTCTATTTATTTCTGAGATTTCTCTTCTCCTTGGTCTTCAATAAGATGATTATTTTATCCATCAAAACAACATTTTACTTTCTTTTTTTAGTAATTTTGTCCTCTGTCCCCCTTGTCTGTAAGTTTCTTTTCCTCCCCCATAACTCCTCAAGTGAAGAAATGCTGTAACTTTTACTTTACTGTAAAAATGACTGGGCCTTGGAAAAAAAAAATCACTTATCCCCTATCAAACCCTGGGTAGAGATTTAAGAGATCCCTGACTAAATGATGTAGCCAAGTTATAAATACACTTGGAAAACACAGTTACATTTACCAGGGCTATGTTTGAATATTGGTGACACTTCTAATAATTTGTCTGGAGTTATTTCAAAGATTCTTATTTTCTGCTCACCCCCACCGCTCTTTAATCCTTCAGTACTTGAACCCAAGGTGAACCACAGCTTGAACCCAATTTGAACCCACTTGAACCACAGGCAATTTACAACAAAATAGAAGTAAATAACAGTGAGAAACATGTGGGAGACATGCACTACTGTAGCTGTGGATGCACATGCAGCCTCATATAATGTTAAAGACAGGGTGGATGGAGTGATTTGTCTTCTACTTTCTTCTCAGTTCTGCCCCTCCTTTATCTATAAACCTGACCCCATTTAATTAGCATGTTTACAGCTAAAGTATCAAAGCATGAAGCAGTCCAACACAAAGGAAAATGAGATGTATAACACTTTTCCTCTATTACACCTAGCCCTACTCCCCACACTGTACCATGCAGAATTGATGACATGTATGATAAAAAATAGGGCTTCTCTGATGAGTCAGGTAACAGCTTTTCCAGCCTGGATATTTACTTGAGAAAACAGTATAGAGTATTTTTATCCAGGAAGCCAGTGTTATTTCTGTTAGAAGAGTAGCTTTCCTCCTGGAGAGCAGGAGGATTAATTCTGTGTCCATACAGAAAGATGAGAGGCACCTGGCAAATATCTCAACATACTGGACTACAGATAATTTTGTCCATGTGAGTAGATTGTAATAGTCCACACCTGACTATTAACTGATAATAATGTGTTAAATATGAGTGTATTTTGTCCTTCTTATTCTGTGTGATATCTGAGACAAATTCACACCTGTTTGGATTTTGCCTCATTAAGAAGTTAAAAAACACACCTCATCTACCTTTGGGGGGATTTGAGTGCAAACCTGTTGGAAAGGCCTACACCTACACCTACACCTACACCTGCACCTGCCAATAGAGTGTTGTGCAATAGGTAAGATGAGTTTCTGGAAGCTGTGAGAAACACCATATTCCTCTCTTGCCAGGGACAGAAGTATGTGGCAGTATATTCTCAACCACTCTAAACCTACTCTTCATTTCTACACTTTATTTGTTTCATTTTGTAATACAAGTCCCAGGCCAGGGACTAGCAGAAAGACGCCTTACAGTTTGTGTGTGGATGTCTGTCAGGACAAGTTAGGACAGTGTAATCAATATAAAAGGCTTATGTTTATGTGTCTTTTTGGGTGGGACAATGCAAGCTGTGTGTTTAAGCATTCATAATGGAAAAAGTGAAGAACTGAGGTGGTTCAGTTTGGTAAAAGATACAGAAGAACAGATGGTGGTGGTAAAAGCAGCTGGAATCCTGTTAGTAAGATTTTATTATGCAATGCAATTTACTGACCACCTAAAAATGATAATTGCACGATTGTTGTCTACATAGAGTTGTCTCGCATTTTCACTAGGAGTGAATGATTTGGTTCCCTATGAGGAAAAAATGTGGTTATGACTTGTCTTTGGCTGCAGGTGACATTGTGCATGTCAAATGACTTAAAATGCTCTCTGTCTCATTTCCTCATTTAACAAAGGAATAATGTTCATATTCTTAACACTGTTGATATTTACTTTGTTAATTGCATAAAGCTTTTACATATTCTCTAACAGAAGCTGTTCCTGAAATAGTAGAGTTAGAATTATGGATGCTGGGATAACATAGGGGTTTGGGAACTTAAATTACTTTTGGGTAGTATTGGACTTTAGTTTTGGTATGGCTCAAACTTTGTGTTATTCTACCTGCGCTTCAACTTCCTGATGTAACAGAGTTCATTCATTGCTGAGCTGTGTAACCATCAGTATGTCTCTCAATACATAGAGTTTGAGTTGCATAAAGAGATTTTAAAAGGCATTTTTCTTTTTTGGGTTCTTTGCAAATTTAAATCCACGTAATGAGTTATTAAATCTCTGTTTCTTTCAAATTAGAGGGTCTGTCAAGGAAGCTGTAGTACACTCTTATGTTTTTTGTTTTATCTTGTAAAATATGAACTAGAATTTATCAAAGTTTTCACACTATCTGAACATATAGGGTCACCTGATATGAAAATAATCAAAGAACAGATGTTGCTTTTTCTGCAGTTAACTTAAGAGCATAAAACAATCACACTGCAGGAAAGATGTTAACCTTCTACAATGTATTGAGCAAATTAAGGCTTCTTAAACCTGAAGTACTTTGTTGCTTATCCCAAATAGAATTCCCTTCTCCTCACAGATTTTAGTAAGAATCTCATGGTGTTGTTTTTAATTGAATAAATCCATGAGGGTTCTAGCAGCTATCTCATCATCTGCCAGTTACCTCACTTTTTCAGCCAGGGAATTCACAAGGATTCTCCATTTCTAACTTTATTACACCTGGGGATGGGAGGCTGTTGGGAATGTGGAAGAGCTCAGCTAATAAAAATCGTGCCAACGTTATGCAGAGTGTTTGTTAGGCTGAGGTTCACCAAGATCTCTAAAGTGCAAAAGTTCAGTACTCTACAAGCAACAGATGGATTTGAATCAGACAGAGAAAGAGAAATGCTAAATACTCATGCTTCATGACACCTGCCGTTGAAAGCCTCCAAAGGTTAGGCTGAAATCAGCTAGCTTAAGTTCTTATCCAGGACATGATTAATCAAAATTGGACTACTCCTGGCTACAACAACATTCTGCAACATATTGGCAATGCAGTCGTATTTATTAAAAAGAGAATTGTGCCCCTAGGTTTTAAAGTTTCCATTTCATAAAGTTAATGTGCTTCCTTAAGAAACATTTTGTTGTGATGCCTAACTGAAAATAACTGAAAGGAAAACTTGGAAAATATAATGAAAATGATCCTGACTCAGAGGAAATCTAAAATACATGTGCTGCCTAATGTCATTGTATTTGTTGTTTCAAATTATGTAAATTCTGTATTGTCTGACTTCAGATATATTTACATGCTGAAATTACTCATTTTTCACTGTTCACCTTAGGGGAATTAGAAGTTCCAATTGAGGGAGCAGGAAATGAAGTACACACATCCGCCTTACAAAAAAAAATTAATTCTAATCTCAAACCTAAAGTAAAGGCTCTAGAAAATAAGCATTTGAGGCATATAAATCACTCCAGCTGGAGCTGATTTTGTAGTAGTTCTTAAAAAAATGTACTGTTTAACAATATAAATCTGTTTTTTGAAAATAATAATAATTTTTACCAGTCTATTTGATGTTAAGCAATGAAACTAATATGAGGTTGCTTGTGAAATGCTCTGGAACATGATCAATATTAATTCTTTTCATGATGTTATTACTAAAATATCATATTTTAATGCCAATGATGTTATTCACTAAGATACACTAATTTGTGTATTGCAGGAAGAAATAGATTTTTCTTATGACACACCTAACTATGTCCATTTAGCAAAAAATTAAACAAAACCACAACCTCCTGAAATACACCTTAATAATATATCAAGGTTAAGAACAATAATTGGAAGCCAAGAAGAAAATATTAATTAACCTTAAATGCTAAAACCTGTAACTTACGGTTGCGGGAACCCTCCTGGTGAGGTCACATACTTTGAGGCAACAGAGAACCTTCTTCTGGAATTTATAACATAAAACTTATCAACAAATGATAATTCATTGAATGGGAGTGTGAACAGTGGTGCATTTCCAGCCCCTGAGAGAGCTTAGTTGCTAAACAGGGTTATGTAAGTACTCCACAGCAAAGCTGATGAGTTATTGCAAACCAAATTAATCTCTTTAAGGCAATACACATAACTTGTCCAAAAGTATAATCAGAAGAGCTTGTGCCATTCTTCGTGTGTGTCAAATTGAAGTGGTGCAAGTAGCTGTAGTAAGGAGTGGAGTAAAGGCATCAGTAGATTCTTGACAGAATCTCTTAAAAGGTGGGAGCTCAGCCCCAGTATAGAGTACTTTGAGGGCAAAATTCATCTCAGGATCCTGGAAGACCAGACAAGTTTAAGGTGAACATTGTAGTGTTGTTTCCAACAACAAACTGACAGGAAAAATCTTCTTGAGTTTAGTACCTTAATTTACCATTAATGTATTTCTAGTACTCCAGTATTAATTATTACAATTTTTTTGGAGAATATGACACTAAGACCTTCAGTATTCTACATCTGTGTTTTTAAAGCTTCAGAACATGCTGAGCTTCAAAAGCCAAGCCCTTCTCCCCCCCTTCCCTCTTTTCACTGAGTTTAAAAAGACCAAATGAGTTTTAAAAGACCAAAATATTCACATGTTAAAAGTGGGTTAGAAAGCACTACTAGCAACAAAGTTAACATTTTTTTAAATGCTGTGTAGAAAAGAGTTGAAGTAGATCTGATTTTGGAAATTTAAAGAAAGCATTTATCATTATTTACTGGAGTAGCTTACTATAGATGAAACGACATCATGGGGTTTGCCTCTGATAGCAGAAGGATGGACTTAATGTGAGAAATCACATGCTTCCTAACTGGAAGATGGAGATTTTCCTTTCTATGTTACTGGGATTGCTTTCTTAATTTTCAGGCAATTAGGAAAACATCGGGGCAGAAAATAAACAGAAATATATATGAATCAGTGAACAGGATGAATGTGTGAAGGATAATGTGTATTCTAATGAAAACAACCTTGCAATTAATCTTATTGATTTCTATGCACTTTATTGCCCAGTTATTATTGACAAGCATTAAAATAATGCTCTAAATCATCACATATGTAGGTTGTTTTCAGTATTCATCTTTGTTATATATAGAAATCGTCCATTAAAACTAGTATTTCTTCCAAGCACTGTGCAAAGAGAGTTTGCCTTGCAATTCAAGTTTTTAAAAAATATTTATTAAAGCTTGACCACGTAAGAAAGTACATCCCAGAGACAATGAGTTGCTTAATTCAATAAACTCTTCCACAGTACCCACATTAAGTTGTGTGAGAAAATTACCTAAGTAACTTCATCCTCTGGCATGTAGTGCAATGGTAATAAAATGACCAAGCTCTTTAGAGAGGGCATAAATTTTCAGTGGAACAAAATGTATAAATGGAAAGCTACTGCTTCACTGTAGAAACTAAATTCTCTGTACTACAGTGCAACAAACATAATAAAGATAATAGTTTAAAATCAACTACACTGGTAATATCAATATCAACAGAATGGTTCCTCGAAGTACTGCTTTTCTTCTTGATCCTTTTGTGTTATGTTAAACATCACCAAAAAATAGCATTTTTTTCCATAGTAATTTCTTTGGCAACTTTCTTTCTAGTTCGCTATAAGTACATAAATATTTATATTTATTTATAAGCCTATCTTTCACATCTAGCCATTAATATTTTATTGATATGCCATTTGCCTTTATTACTTTATTAAATATTATGCAACTTCAATATACTGTTTGTGCAAAAGGATTCCAGTCCTTCACAGAAGAATGCAGCAGAACTACAGAGGGTTTTTTTCTTGTGATTTTGTTAGGTCAGATTGTAATTTTACAATTACTTTCTGCATGGGATTTACAGAAAAGCACTGTGTTTCCTTAAAGGTGCTTAAGAACATAATGTAGTTTTGCTAACCTTTTGATATATACTTCCATATGCTTGGGAAGGATAAAACAGTCTTTGCAGTATTTAAAGCATATGGAATTATTTGCAATATGCTTTCATATCATAGTGAAGAGGACAAAAATTAGAGCGTGGAGGGAAATTAGGTGATTCTTGGGGACATGTTTTGGTGCAAGATTTCATTTTGCTGAATCCACATAATTTTACTTGCAAAGTGGAAGAGTCATTAGTCTGTACATCTAAATTCTGCTTAAACCAGTGATGTTATTCTGATTAAACAGAAACTGCTTGAAAATAAATAAAGCAGAATTTTTCTGACTTTCTGCAAATTACATTGTGATGAAGTACATTAGCAGAGAAGAAAGTGGAGATTTAGTGCAAGGAGAAATGATTGTTAAAATGGAAAAGTATAAACTTAAGTTCCACTGAAAGTCTAGCAAAATAATTGGTGCCTGCCATTTATAGGACATTCTAGCATAGCTCCCCCGAGCAAATCTTTTCAGAAGCATATCTAAAAGATGCCTTTTCCGGGGCATGACATTTAAATTGACCTTGCAGTTCATTGTCATCGAAACTTACTTATGTTCAGCAGCTTCTCAATAATTCCGGTAAAAAGGATACTTACCAGGTGAGTAGCTTTTGTAGGTTGACCTTGGCTGGATGCCAGGTACCCACCAAGTTGCTCTATCACTCCCCTCCTCAGCAGGATAACAGGAGGGGAAAATAAGATGGAAAAAGCTCTCGTAGGTCAAGATCAAGGCAGTTCACTGAAGCAAAAGCTGAGGCCATGTGCAAAAGCAGAGGAAAGGAAAAGATTATTCTGTAATTCTCATCAGCTGGTGATGTCCAGCCACTTTACAGGAAGCAGGGTTTCAGTATGTGCACTGGTTGCTCCGGAAGACAAAATTAATAATAACTAACGCTTCCTCTTCCTCCTCCTTTCTCTTAGCTTTTATTGCTGAGCAAACGTCATATTATACGGAATATCCCTTTGGTCAGTTGGGGTGAACTATCCTGGCTATATGTCCCCTCTCAAGATCTTGCCCAACACCAGCCTATTGGTAGGGGGGGAACACTGGACAGGCAGCCTTGATGCGTGAGCACTGCTCAGCAGTAGCCAAAACCCTCGTGTGTTATCAACAGTTTTCTTGCTACCAGTACAAAGCACAGCACTATGAGGGTTGTTATGGGGAAAACTAACGCTGTCTCTGCCAGACCCAATATACTAGCAAAGCTCTAGAAGCTCTGACAGAGAGATGTTTATGCAAGCCTTAGTATTGTGAGGCCAGTTGCCTTTCTTGGTCTGAAAAATATCTAACATTGCTTCTCAGGGTGGTTTACGTGGGTCTCAGCTTCACATAGAGGAGGTAATGCAGCAATGAAGGCATGTAGACATTGTTCAGTATAAAGCTTTGGTGGTGTTTGGGGGTCTAAAGCAAGTGTTTCCTGTGCGTGCCTACAGTGCTGTATAAATTTTACATAGCTTCAAAGTAATGCCTAAGGCAGGCCTAGAAATCAAATTTTAAAAAAGGTAGGATTTTAGCGTCGGATTTTTACATCTGAAAGTTTAAACTAGTGCCAAAGCATCCAAGTCTTCTACCATCTGTTAGACTTTACCTCATTCACATATATACTAAGCTGTTTTTTTTAATTAAACCCTTCCTTTATCCCACAGGTTACTTTCAGCTGTAATATGGTACAGTGTGATGATATACCCTTACAGAAAGATGTTTAATGTTAGTTTAGCCTCCAATGAACCTAAATTTTTCAGCTTGAAGTGTGCATTCATAGAGTGTATTTCCTGTTACTATTTGTCCATGGACACAAAGTGACAAATTGGAAATCAGAAGAGAGAAAATTTTAGCAACATTAGAAATGGTGCCACTTGCACTGACTTACCATATTTGACAGTAATGGGTATTCCATACTCTAATTTATGCCACTAGAAATGCTGAGATGTTGTCTCAAACTATCTTATTGTCGGTGTCTCAAAGGCTTCATCTGCAAATACCCGATGAGATTTTTATTTTTTATTTATTTAATGGAAAAAGATAGAGGAATTCTCATACAGGGGTGTAGAGAACCTACGCACCATTTTAACAAGCAAACGAAACCACAACTCTAATGTACAAGCCTAAGAGTACATCTGCATGTAAGGATGTTACAGGAAAACTTTTGTAGAGTTTTGAGATGAATCATGGGCACCTCTTTTATTGTTGTGTTTTTCAGTCACAGAGCACAAAGCCCTTACAGGCTAAAAAAGATTTTATATTTCCACTTTGCAGTGAAAAAAAGTGTCATATCAAACAAGTCAAAATCAGAGTAAGTGACAGACATGGAGATTTATAAGATTTTTTAGTCAGTTAATGTAATTGCAGCTTTATAGTAATTCCCTAGATGTTAACCAGGACACGCGAATAAATTCCTCTATTTATTATCCAAATAAGATTCAGAAAAGAAGAAAAAAGAGGCCTGAATAATTAATTATGCATGTAAAGTTAGTTCATCAAAAGTAGCTTGTCAGGTAGTGCTAATGCAAGCAATGCTTGACCTAGTGATGTTCTAATCTATTTCAATAAAACTGAAACCAATATTCATGCATATTTTTTCCTTTACCTATCTTTTTCAACTCATCAGAGCTTCCTCTGAAACAATTGGGAAAAAAAAAAAAGAACATGATCTTGTACAGGAAATGGAACTGTGGACTATATTTTCAGCCTTATTGTTCAGCAAGTCAGAGAGGTTACTTTTTCAGCCAACTGAAACATTGATTTTAATTTAAATCTTAATCTTAGCAGTGTTTTGCTATGTCATTGGCATTTGTGTTCTACATCAAGGGATTAATAGCCACAGAATAAAAAAGGGAGTTAAGATATATTTTGTGTCAGAAAATGTTAAATAATGCAAAGCACCAGATTAGAATACAGATATTTTTGATAATTGATATATTGCCCTCACCATCTTGCTAATTCTTTGATGAAGTATTCATCAGCATGCAGATATGTAGTCTACACACAAAACTGACTTCTCTTACTAGTCAAACAAAATGAATTGCACCAGAAGCAATTCGATATCTCCCTGATATTTAAATGTCCTGGATAAGAAAAGTATTCTTTTTTTAGCTAAAACTGCATGAAAAGAAAAGCAAAAAGAAATTTTACTGTATCTGCATAGTTAGACTTTTTGTGAATTTGGGGAGATGGGATTAGTCAAATATTTTTTCAACTACTGTATGGAGAATAATTCAGAGTTAATGAGTACTTTTTTGCTGAATACTGTGAAAAGTTTGATTTTAATGTGTTTTTTGTATAACTATATTAATATGTACCTTTTCTCAAACTTACTTTCTAAAGGAATTATTTAGGGAGAGGTGTAGTAAAGGGGTCTAGAAAAGTGAAGAATTAAATTCTAAGGGGGGAAAAAGACAGCATTGGGGATTTATTTTTTTTTTAAAGAAGGTTTCTCAGACAACAGCAACTAGAAAGACACAGACCATTTCAATTGTTCATTTTTGCACAAAGGTTACTTTTTATGGCATAGTGTGTAGCTGTGAAATCTTAAAGAATTATTGTTCATAGTCTTAGGGCAACAAAAGCAATCATTGATTTTTCCCAAGAGTAAGATCTGTCTGTTTGAGACCGTCCCGTGTATGGGCTTGACAATGTGCTTTTAAAATTTGTTTACAAACAAAAAAAATCATGCTTTAGATTGATGGATAGTGAAGATATGTTCTTCTAGCTGGGATCATGCCTACCTAGCATATGTACATGTGTAGCCTCTATAAAAAATTTACTGTATGTAAAAGTCCAAATCATAAACCAGGAATCTGTGTAGCGAGTTATTTTTCTAAGCTTCATACAGTAATTCCTCCAAAATACACACAACAGTTGTACTCCTTCTGTTACAAGATGATACATACAATTTTCTGGTATAAATACAGCTAATCTCTATCTGAACAGAGATTTGCACCTCCATAGAAACTTACTCATTTTGTTGTAGTTCCATTAGTTCTATGAAGATGCAGTTACAGAATCTGCCAGAATATGTAGGAAAGATTCCTAAAGAAATAATGCTAGGATACAAAAAAGCAGGAAAAAAATACTTCACTCCCTTCCCCTTTGCTCCTGCCCCCCCCAAAAAAAAAGAAAAACCAACCTAAAAAAACCCCAAAAAATCAAACCCACAAACAAAAATACCCAAAACGGTTTAAAACAACATACCGTGAAAATTAATTAAATAAAGTATTAAGAAAGATGGCCATATGTAGTTTGCTGATGCATGAAATTACGTTGCACCACTGGTGCAGCATATCTATTTAAGGCTATAGTATTTTTAAAAAGTCGGATGATGAACCGATATGTTTGTAATATATGTTAACATTTTTAGCGTATTGAAATAGATTATTTTATATGAAATTAAATATTGGAATAGTACTTTGATTTTTTTGGAGTAGAATTTTTCAGAGTTTAGAAGACAAATTTAGGTTTATACAAACTGGAAGCATAAGCTGCAAATTCTTGCCGAGAGCAATAAAAAGAAACTTGACTCCATGGAGAGAATTATCTTTGTGTGTTACCTGTGAATTTATTTCAGGCGATATTTAGATTTTTTTGGTACTTACATGGTCATGAATATTACTCTCTATGCTAATAGATATGGTTGTGTATGACTGTGTCTGAAGTATCACTGTATATATCTGTAAGGGCTACTAACAGTTGCATAAGGTGTAAAAATTTAGTAGAGGATAAAAGCCACATTTTCAGAAATAGATCTGTGTACAGCATATTTCTCTGCTCTATTTGAACCTATGGGAGCTTATGAGTGGAGTTTTTATCCAGTTTCTATTAAAAGAACAAACAAACAAACCAGACTGTAAAAGATAATAGCCTATGCCCTGTTGCTGCTGCATCTCTTTTGATCAATGTACTTAAAGCAAGCTTCCTAGGTCCAACTTGTGTCACTTCCAAAGTTGCATGCTTTTTTTAAGGTCTAAGAAGTTTTGAGATATCTTTCACCCTGGCTATCTTGGGATGAAATGATAATTTTAAAGATTATTTTTTTCTCATCCTGGCGAAGCCAGTGAAAGAATTGTGGTGTTTACAAAAACTGTTTGCAACAGAATGCACCATAAAGAGCAAGGAAATAATTGAAACAAGGGTTATAACTTCTAACTTTTGCTTCTGTTGCTGTTATTGGGATTTAATTTTGCTTTGTTTTAATTAAAAAATTTCTTCCTGTTATAAAAAATATGGTAAAACCCTTCTTGTGGAATCTGGAGGCCAAATGTCTTGGTTTGGCCTAAACAGTTCAGGAAAAGAGGCCCCTGCTTATCCCTGTTGCTGTGGCAACCGGGGTCAGCTGACTTGGGTGTTTTGCGCAGTGGAGGGTTGCACCTGTGGGGAGGGGTGGGAAGGTCAGGTGACCCAAACTGACCAATAGGGTGTTCCATCCCACCTGCCCACGCCCAGTATAAAGGCTGAGAGGTGGAAGGGACCAGGTTGGCAGCTTTTCAAGGTGTCAGTTGGTGTGGTGCTTTCCTCCACGACTGATGTCTGAGGAGGACACCCTGTTAGTTTGTCTATCTTTGCTCCCAATCAGTGTTCTGCAATCCGGTTCCTATCCATCACCGAGTCCAGTCTGGACCTTTCCCAGAGACTGCTGCTGACAACTCCCTGAGACCTTGAGTATATTTGAATGTAATGTATCTATTTCATTACTTCCTGTTTAAAAAAATATTTTATTAGTAGCATTTCATTAGTTTAATTTTTTCTAGACTTATAAATCTCTTTATCTCTCTGTCTTTTTTGGAGTGAGAGCTGGGGGACAGTATTTGTTGTTTTGTTATTGGCCAAACAGGCCTAAACTATGACACAAGACAAGGTCATAAATTGGGTACACCTCTTCAAATGTAGATACTTTTCCATCATTTACAGGTTACTGATACAGGAAATTCATCAGTTATTTTGCCTGCACCCTTTTGTAGTCTTGAACTAGTGTTCACCTGTGTTTTATTCTTAGAGTTTTCAAACTTTGCGGCCTTGATCCTTTAATCTTTATTAAGATTTCAAATCTAGTGGGTATTTGGCTTAATTGAACCATTTTAGCAGAGCTGTGTGTTGATATGATTCTATGATACTATAGTTAACTATGAGTTGAAGACTAATTACTTTAACTTAATACCTAAAGATCTAATGATGTGATATTGCTTTCATTTGCATTTCTTTTGATAATCTTTATTGCTTGGGATTGCTGTGTCCCCGAATTCACTACAGAGTTTAAAAAGGTAACAGTTAATTTTGCCCTTTTATTTAAGTTAAACCAAGAAACCCTCACTTACATCAGCAGTGCTTAATATTGAGTCTTTGTGGTTCTAACCCCCTCACCATTTCATTCAGTTGTTGACACTATGGAAGAAAAATAAAACAACAGGAGCCAGGCCCCCAGTTGACAATAAGCTCTTCAAAAAGCATCAATTGAAACTCTGTTGCAAACGTTATAAAAGTTATCTGATTGATAATATGATATTTCCAGCTAACTGTTTGGGGCTTAGTTGTTTCAATAAGGTAAATCTTACTAGAAATAGTCATTTGTAATCATGTCAAATCCTAAATAGGAGAAACATACCTTATGAGCTGTTTTTATTGAATATCTAATTGGAGAAAGAGCATGATCAGATGGCTGGGAGTAGAAGAGAAATGTTCACCTCTTTTAATTTTAATATGCCAGCTACCAGACGGTTAAGGACTAATAATATTTTGCAAACCAAAAAAAGTATTGAGACCATTTGTTACAAAGAAACAAATTGCTATGCGTTTCTACTGAGTTTTAAGGATTTCCTCTAGTAGTGTTTACAGAGGGTGGGATGATAACGTGTGATGGTTAATATGAAGCTGATTTTATTCAGTAGCCGAAGCAGATATAACTGCAGCCAAAGAGGCTTCAGTACCAGTACCCAGTACCGTGACAGTGGTTATTGTTTGCATTGCAAAGTTGCCTAGTTTTTTTAAAACTAGAGATTACAATCCCACTGTGCTAAACAGTGTGCAAACTATCTAAAAAGCATTCTTACCAAGAGAACCTGTGGCCTTTGAAAGTCAGATACAATCAAACACAAGGGAATAAAAAGAGTTTATTTGTCCATAGGATCATCAGGCGCCACAGCTACTACATGTTTAGACATTGCTAAGGTTCTTATCAGCTTTATATCAAGAAAAGTTTTCATGGAGAGGTTTGAAGGTGGACTGAGAAATGGCTTTATGGAAAGGTCTTTTGAGAGTGAGAGCATAGGTAAAGGTAGAAAATTGAATATTAAAAAATGTAATGAATGGATAATGAGGGCTGAAATCACTGGATGATTAGAGATGGAAATCACCATTTTGGGGCAATATCTAAGCACTTAGTATTCAGATGGACCAGCATTTTTTTAGTACAATGCTGTTATTCATGTGTCCTATACTTTTACAGTAATCATCAACCTCTGGGGATAAGGTGGGATGTTAGATTATTCCTTCTCCTCTCTCTGTTTGACACTTATTACTTCTTTCCTCTTCTCTTCTTTGATAATCTGTCACTAAAGATTCTTGGGCAATATTCCTTTGGGGCCATGAATACGATTCATCTCTGATATGAATAATATCTGCAATGTTTCACATATTGTGGGGTGATGGTTGTTATCTGTCTATTTGTTCTCAGTTAGAGAAATGCTTTTACTTTTAAAAAGGAGTGTCTGAGTTAGGTGAAACCCTGGTGGGAGGCAGAGACTGATTTGGAAGCAGTGGAGGCTCGCTGGGCAGAGACTAGGTTTCAGTCTGAGGGGGTGCTGGTAAGAGGTGGGAAAAGTCACAGTGATGAACTCTAATGCTGCAACTTGATTAGAATTATAGAATGGTGTGGGTTGGAAGGGACCTTTAAAGGTCACCTAGTCAAACACTCCGTGATCGATCAGGTGGTTCAGAGCCCCATCCAACTTTACCTTGAATGTTTTCAAGGATGGAGCCTCTACCACCTCTCTGGGCAATCTGTGCCAGTGTTTCACCAGTTTGATTGTAAAAATATTCTTCCTTATTTATAGTCTATACCTACCCCCTTTTCATTTAAAATCATCAGCCCTTGTCTTATTGCTACAGGTCCTGCTAAAACAATCTGTTCCCATCTTTCATATAAGCTCCCTTTAAATATTGAAAGATAGCAACAAGTTTTCCTCAGAGACACCTTTTTTGTCAGGCTGAATAACCACAATTCTTTCTGCCTGTCCTAATAGGAGAGATGTTTCATCCCTCTGATCATTTTTGTGGCCCTCCTCTACCGATTCCAACATGTCCATGTTTTTCTTGTACTGAAGGCTCCAGATCTGGATGTGGTACTCCAGGTGGGGTACCCGAGAGCAGAGTTAGAGGAGTGGAGTCATCTCCCTTGACCTGCTTGTCAGGCTTCTTTTGATGCAGCCAAGGCTATGGTTGGCCTTCTGGGCTGCAAGCACATGTTGCCAGCTCATGTCCAGCTTGTCATCCACCAGTACCTCCAAGTCCTTGCCCACAGGGATGCTCTCAATCCCTTCCTCCCTTAGCCTGTATTCATATGTGGGTTTCAACTGACTCAGGTGCAGGACCTTGCACATGGCCTTGTTGAAAAACATGAGGTTCACAGGGCTTGCTTCTTGAGCTTCTCCAGGTCCCTCTGGATGGCATGCCATCCCTCAGGTGTGTCAACTGCACCACTTAGCTGGGTGTCGTGATGAACTTCCTGAGAATGGGCTTGGTCCTGTTGTCTGTGTTTTTGATGAAGGTATTAAACTCCACTGACCCCAATACACTCTTCAATTTTCTTTATGTGGACATTAAGCCATTGACCACTACCTCCTGGATGCTACCATGCAGGCAATTCCTTATATACCAAACGCTCCATCTATTAAATCCATCTCTTTCCAATTTAGAGAGAAAGATGTTATGGAGGAATATGTCAAAGGCCTTACATAAGTCCAGATAGATGACATCATAGGTAGATTTTTTGGACTTCATGATCTTAAAGGTCTTTTCCAACCTAAATGATGTTATAACTCCCTTGTCCACTGAGGCAGTCACTACGTCATAGAAGGTCACTAGGTTAGGCAGTACTCACACTTGGTGAAGCCATGCTGGCTGTCTCAAATTGCCTCCCTACCCTCCATGTGCCTTAGCATAGGGTCTAGGAGGATCTGTTCCATGATTTTCCTAGGCACAGAGGTGAGCCTGAGAGATCAGTAGTTTACAGGGTCCTCCTTTGTATCCAATTTTTAAAATGGGTGCAATGTTTCCCTTTTTCCAGTCATTGAGGACTTCTGTAGACACGAGTGCCATGACTCATGGAGAGTGGCTTGACAACTACAGAAGCTAGTTCCCTCAGGACTCTGGGATGTATCTTGTCAGTTCCCATAGACTTACGTATGTTCAGGTTCCTCAGGTGGTCGCAAACCTGATCTTCTCTTATAGTGGGAGGGACTTTGTTCCCACAGGCCCCAACTTGCAGTCTATCCACTAAAGAGGTGTGAGAAGAGAGGTGTCTAGTGATGACTGAGGCAAAAGAGTTGTTGATTACCTGAGCCTTCTCCTTGTCCATTGTTACCAGTATGCCAGTCTTGCTCATCTGGTGGGATTATGGTTTCTTTGAACTTCCTTTTCTGGCCGACACACCTATAGAAGCCTGTCTTATTATTAGTAGAGAAGAGCAAAGTTTCAGGGGGCATAGAGAGAAAAAGTTACAATAAATCAGGAACTGGACAGAGTTAATTAAAGGAAATGCCTTTTTTTCTGCTGCAACGTCTTGAATCCTTTTGTCATGGTGTTTTTCAGTGACTTGTGCAAGGTAGCACACAAATATTTATAACAAGGTTAAAAGCCATATTGAAAACCATTTTTATTGTTTAGTTGGATATGGGTAGAAATCCTCAAGTTATCAGAGATCAGAGGCGGCATGTCCACATGATGCAATAGACTTAGAAGTTTTGATCCAAAGCAATGCTAATGTGGGCACAGTGCCATGTGTTGCATCCACACTGGATGGGCTTTAGCTGGCTGCCTGGCAAGTAGATGTCTCAGGGGACTGCATGTATTCTTCACTGTTTCTTCTTCAACAGCATGGGTGGATGCAAGCAAGCCAAGCTTCTTTGCATGTTTTCCTTCCTGCTCTCGGGTTATAAATTAATTCCTTAACGATCACTGTAACCCAAGATTTTCTAAATATTTGGACTGCAATGTGCTTATTCCTCTAGATGCTTTTTAGCAAAGTTCTCTTTCACAGTACTCAATGGAAAGATTGCATAGTTCCATGCCAAGAGCTAACACTTGTTAATGAGTCAGAACACAGTATTATATAGAATGAAATAGAATATAGAAATTATTTTTCTTTAAAATCATTCAAGCGAGAATGTAATTAGAGGGTCATGAGTCCCATGAAGAGGAATGCTTTAATATAACCTTAACTGTTCCTAATTATGTACCACATTATTAAGCCTGACCTACAAAGCCTGCCTCCTGAATACAGCACACCTCCTCAATGCTTGTTAAAATTATCTATGTATCACTAGAAACTGCTGGAGACACTATGTAGTAGAATGCCTCCCTGCCTGTGTATGCTCCTCTTTCCAGCAACCAGGCCCCGTTTCAGCCACAGTCCTTACTGGTAGTAGGAGAAGCCGGTTCTCTTTAATACAAAAGTTGATATTTCATAGTGTCTTCCTAGGCTTGTCAGGAAAGTGTTTAAAGAGGTTCTCAGAAAGTGGAGTTTGCCTGGGGTTGACTGTGTTCCAGAGTAAATTTTGAGTTATTAACCACTTTAATTCTGGACTTTGCACCATCTGCTACAATCCATGAGGTGATCAGATCTGGGAGGAGCAATGGCATCTCTTTTTGAAAGATGCTAAACATCTCCTCCCTATTCAGGATACCGGGCTCAAGCTGACATCACACCACTTATTTCTTAGTAATGCATTTGGAAGTTCATTGAAATAAATGGAGTTGAAACATTTTTGAGAATTTGAGCAAGCAGAAAGGGGTGGGAGGGAGAGCAATATACCTAAGTGGTGACTACCTTTTCAAATATGTGATTGTAAGGTGGGGAGAAAAGGCAGAGCTTTAATATCTGAAATGTGAGGTCTGGTGGAGTGACATACTTTGAAAAGACTTCAAAGTGAGCCCCAGGTAAGTTTTGCTGCAAATAAGTAACGGTTTAAGATTTTCCTCTTGATGCTGGTGCGAAATGCTCATGCCTGTAGATATGTCAGGAGGCTCTGAATGTTCCCTGCCTACAAAGCAAAAGATTCAAACATCGTCTCACTTTCTACCTTCTCCTTTCAAATCCTACATTTTTCTTCTAGGAATCTTTATGTGCTGTGAGGAAGCGATCCTCCCCAGGAAATTTCCTAATGCTCAGGTCTTAGAAGCTCTGTACAGGGTGTTTCACAGACCTGGGACAGCTTCTCAGGTGCTTGTAACACAGCTATAGCCCTTAGCTTAAGTAGAGCTAGATTTTATACTTCCTTTTGGTGGTGGTAGTTTCATCCCCTCCCAATCATATTCTGTCAGGTCTTTTTCTACTATCTTAAATTTTTAAAACCTGTGATGTTTTTCTATGGTCTCTCCCCCTTTTTTCACCATTCATTTTTTTACAATAATAAAACAGGCTGCAGTTGGCTTTTCAGACATAGGCATGGGTGTGTTACTCATTATAAATGGAAAAAAGTACAACTCAGAAACTTCTGTTGAGATCACATGCAATTCTAGGGGCCTAATGCATTCCTCATTCCTCTAGTGTTTGAATGTATTCAACAAGAAATTATCAAATAACATTTTTCTGTTTCCTCTTGACTCACATGCATTTCTCTCAGTCTTAGGGTCTAAAACTGCTGCTGTGCAGGGCCTTTTAAGAGTAAATGTGTACTTTTTAGTGCAGTGATGGTATTACTGGGTGAGGGAGAAGGAGCAGAGCTCTGATGATCTCTCTTCCCTTGTCCCACTTTACCTTGCATTTAGATTACACAATCTGTGACAGAAATCTTTGGTCTTTTCCATAAAGGTTTTATTGCTTAATGTTTGTGGCTGAATGCTGAATACTTTGAAGCTTGGGTTGGTTTTTTTTTTCTTCCTTGTTGTTTTTTGAAAGGATGAATATCCCTTTGCTATAGAGAATACCTTTTAATTGTGTTGCAGATTGGAAACTAAAATCACTAATCCCTTAGGACTCTTACACATTTGTAGTGCATATCTGGTGTTCTTTAAATAGAGCAGTTTTCTCATTACTACTAATGACAGTACTGTTGGCATGATAATATAATTGCTGTGGATTCTAGAAACATGAGTAGAGTTAAGGGTCAGGGGTTAGCTTCTTTTTAGTTCTTTCACCTTCTTGGTTTTGCTGCCATGTATTTCCATTTTGCTCAGTATTCAGTGGGATATTTTTAGTGGTGAAAATCCTTTCCCAAATATAATGCAGTGTAATTTTGCAAGTAAGCAGTTAAGGCAGAAGAAACAAACCGTTAAGGAGGGGGAAAAAAAAAAATTAAAAAAATCTTTCTACCCTTTAGCTTTCCCTCTTTTCCAATATGTTCTGTTATTCTTCTTTGACTAGATTTTGATACAGCTAAGAATGCCATGGGGTAGATGGTGAGGAAAGATACGCAGAATGGATGCGTGCTGCTTGCTCTGTAACAATTGCAAGAGTATGTTATTAGTGGGGTAGCACTTATTAGGAAACGTGAATAAGCAGCACTGGACCCTGAGGGTATGTCTACAGTGTTTGTGCAGCAGAGCACAGCACAAAGAGTCCCCAGCCAGCCCCAAGTGGGCTGAAGCATCAGCATGGCACGGTGCAGCAGCACACGAACGCCCACAGCAAAATGGCTGTGCTGGCAGGGCAGTTCTCAGCAGTACTAATGATACTAATGAATGCCAGTGACACAGACTATTTCTCTTCAAACTTTATTTTACCATCTTTGCTTTTTTTTTTCTTTTCCTTGTCTTTTTTTTTTTTTTTTTTTTTATACGTAGAGGACACAACAGTTGTGTAGGCCTCATCCAGGCAGGTTGATTTCACGTTGCAGGACAACAGAACAACACTGGCTTATCTATATTTAATGCATTCATTTTTTTAACACATGTATATATGTAATGCAGAATGATAAATATCAAGCGATGCAGACTTTATTCCCTGCAAAAGCTCATCTTGAAAGCAATGTAACATATTAAAGAAACAAAAAAAAAAAGAAAAGCCTTTGTTAATGCAGAGCATGGACCATGGGACTGCAAACAGCCTCAGCCTGGTTACACATACTTGTTTCTTTTGCAACATGTAACTTCTCTGTGATTTGTTCTTTTATGCAAGACTTCAGTAGCCACTGGTGATACATAAGCAGTTGTTTATTGCTGTTGTGCATTGATTTATATTTTGGTGGTTTGGACCCTTTGCAATATCCATGAGTGATGACTTTTAGCTGGTGCGCATACATCAAGGTCACCAGTTGGGGCTCCAGCTGCATTCTGTGCACATTACATCAGCCTGCTGAGCAGAGTCATTCACCATCCCCTGTTTCTCAACAGTTTTGCATAGTGGGGGACACAGAACTTCTTGGGAAAAGCAAAAGTTACCTGCATCATGCTCATCGCAGAGGAAAAATTAAGGAAAAGAAACGTCCCAAAAGGATGTTTGTATTAATACAATGTACACCAAATAAATGTTCCAGAAAGGAGGAAATGTAGTAATCAAATATCCAAACTAAACAAACAAAACAAAACAAAAAAACCAAACCAAAACAAAAAACCCCCAAACATTTAAAATTATGGTAGTTTAAACACCTACTCATACATATCTGGGGATATTTTAGAGGTGGGTTTAGCTTAGCTGGCTGCCAGATGACCACCCAGTTACTTTTTCACCCCCACCTCTTCAAAGGCACTTAAATAAGATAGAAAAGCTCAAGATGAAGACAGGGAGATACCTTACCAATTACCATCACTGGAAAACTCTCTTGACCTGGGGAAAATTAATTTATTGCCATGTAAAATGAAGTTGGATAGTAAGAAACAGCTCTGATTCACAGGTCTTTTTCCTGCCGTAAACTGGCATTCCCATTTGCTTGCTAAAGGGCATGGCACAACTGCTGGTGTGCTGCATTTGCCTCTGTACCTGGCACTTTAGCATTTACTTATCCCATCTCTGGTGTTGCAGTTTGATGGAGCACTCCAGCATTCAATGCTGACTAGCAGTTAAAAGCAATCGTGATGTATGTGGCACATACTTTGGTCAAAGTGGAAAAGGTTATTTGAAAGCACTGTTAATTGCCTGCTTTCAGGCAGCTGGAGAGTTTCGTTATGCTCCCTTTTATCTGCCTGGTCTGAAAACATAGATTCAGTCATGTCTAGGGTTTTGCACAAAAGTGGATGATCATGTCTCTGATGTATTTCATGGCAGTCCTTCTCAAGCTATTGCATGTTACTTCATTTCTTTCACTTAGTAGTCTGGGTGCAGTGATGACTCCTCTGTAATCAATTGCTAAATACATTACCTGTTCCAGAGGGCTGGAATTGTAGCAACTACAGCCTCACTGTTTCCAAATAAGAAAGAAATATTAAGAAATAAGGTAAGAAACAAGATCAAGCAAAAGAGATTGGGTGGGGAGAGGTGATGGGGGGATCTGGCCTCAAGATTATTAACATTTCTTGTTAGAAGAATGTGAAGGTCTCGGTTTGAGATCCTTATAAATGAATAATTGCACAATGGTTATGTTTGTCCCTTTTGCATTCATCGTCTCTGTCCTTATTTCCCTCATGACAGTCATGTTGTTAAAATGTATTTAAGTAAAACTAAAAAATGTTAAAGTGTGTGGTGTAAGTAGGCACAAGCAAATGCATGAAGTCTAAAACACCTAGCTGAAATATTGAAGAGTAAAATGATACCTTACAGAGAAATACTAGTGGGTTTTGTACAGCTACATTTAAATTATGAGAATTACTTCAATTTTAATTTTCTAAAATGACAGAAATACAGTGCAGTCTGCCAAATCATTTCAACATGGAAGTATTAATCTGAGAGATTCTGAGGTGACATAGATTATCATTGTTCTAAAATATTTGAGAAATTCAGAGTTCCAAAAAGGTATTAATTCATCGGAAGCACTCTTTCTTCACAGGAACTGAAATTACCACATACTTTCTTCTGTCTAGTGATAAAATACTATCTGCCATTATGTGTCTCTCACTGCACCCTGTTTTGGCTAAGTTTTGCATGCAACTCTATAAAGACACACAGCTCAGCAAAGTCTTTCTCCAGATAAGTTTCTGGTATATAATCTACAGCTACTTGTTGCATACAACTGCTTTCAAAGCTAGTGTTGGAGAAATGCTGAAAAATTCTTCTGTTCCTTCAGTCCACAAAATTTTACGTTGGTGTGTTAAACTAAAAAGACAGGCTTTGTTAAATGACTTGCTTTGGGACCTAGGCTGTAACTTGTAAATGAGGAAGAATAAGTGTGCAGGCAGCCTGAATATTCGAAAATCTATACACAGTGGAGGGGTTTTTGTTCTCTTTTTAGATGATCAAATTTGTCCTGGATACAGTCATAGCATGCTGTTTTGTTTTGAACCAGAAGCAGCCTCCTCACATTTTATCTCCATTTATTTGCATTTCTCTTATGCTCATACAGTGTTTTCTGCCATTTTATGTTGGGCACAAGCTGCTATCTGTATCAATAACAAGATAATTCACATTCTAGATAGATATATTTCTGATAATATGTGCATACATTGCATGTTCAGGTTTCTTTTTACTGCCTAATCCTTTTGAATATGAAGTCACAGATTTTCATGCAGTCTTTTTTTACTAATAGGTCAGCCTAGTCTTCCCTTGTGTTTCAGAAGTGATTGTAACTTGAATGCTTGTCTTGTTGTCAGGAATGGGTTACTGGATCTTAATTATGAAATAATAGGCTAGTTATTTTGCTATAGAACTAATCTTCAAGAAACATTACTAGAACTTTGTCATCTTGGTACTATGTTGTATCACTGTGCACAGAACCAGATGGGAAGGGAAATGAGAAAACTCCCTCGGTACAAATACCATCTGACAAGAAGAAATAAAACCACCTGTTAGGCTGTTTAAAGGCAGTGTTGTCTTCTTAAGAGAGATGAAATTTTTCACTTTTTTTTTCTTTGTTTGGGCCCATGTAGACATATTTCTTTCTAACATTTTATTTAAATTATTAACTGTGTTCCTGAGGCCACAGCCCAAAAAGCACAGTTTTTCCAGTGGTGAAATCTTTCCTCTCTTTGAGTAATTAACTGTTCTTGCACCTCTTTTATGCTCTTCCTCCTTCCCTATACATACTCATTATCATGGTTTGTCAATTATCTTTGAAACTGTATTAAAAAAAGATAACTCTCTAACATTAGCAATTGCTCAGAAGTTGCTAATAGCTCTCATGAGAGCACTTGTCTCACCCCATATCTCCCACCTTATCAAAAGGTCACATTAATTACAGGACCCTTGCTGGGAATAAATCAATGTGTCAATCAGAGACCCACAATTGTGCTGCAGTTGGAAAGTAAAAATTCCAGAACAAGGCTATATTTAGGGCCTAATTTATTTATTTTTTTTAATACCATATTCATGAGTTAACCTGGGAAAAAAGAATAATGGCAGCATGTTGAAGATCAAGGTGTACATATGTTTTTAAATTAACATTTTTATTTGTACTTTTATAATCAATTATTCGTCTACTTGGAGTTATAATACACTATTCTTGCTTGTAATATCTCTAAAATCATTGCCTTCAGTTTAAAAGAAAACTATTGAATTTATATCTTTAGTCTTTTATCTAAACATTTTAATGCTGGATCATAAAACAATCACAGATGTAATAACAAACTTATTTCTGTAGTGTCTTTAGGTCTAGGTATGT
Source organism: Scolopax mira (assembly GCA_004320125.1). Classification (NCBI taxonomy): domain Eukaryota; kingdom Metazoa; phylum Chordata; class Aves; order Charadriiformes; family Scolopacidae; genus Scolopax; species Scolopax mira. Next base: position 32,946 of record BJBW01005503.1, read on the forward strand.
TTACAGTCTACAAGATTGTTCAGAATATTCTTAACTTTTGTAGGGTTGTTAGTTTTGTTGGTGCTGTTTTGTTTTGTGCAACAAATCAGTTAGTTTCTAACTGAAATGGCAGTAGATGAGAAACTGTGTGAACGAATTGGAAAAATGTTTAGCTTATCCAATGCATCACTCATTTTCTTTTCTGATCTGGTTTTATTATATTAAGGTAGTTTCCAGTGGTGATAGGCTGCCTAAAAGCTCATTCACAGACTGCTGTTAAATCCCAAGATTTAGATCAAATTCTCATATATTCCTATTACCTCCAGCCTAATTCTTCAAGATCTTAATTGTGTGCTAACTACTCAAGCAGGTTAACATAAAATTTAATTTGTGCTCATCAGCTTGAGGCTACAGAAGTGTGTAATAAATTTGATTTATAAACTTCTGATTTTGATGGCCATTAAATAAAAAATAATCTGTATGTGCATATGTTAATATTGCAGTGGAAGCAGTCTAATAGCTTTCAAAATACAGTTGGATTGGTTTCATTACATCCTTTTAACATGGTATCTGAGTCATTGTTTTAGATCCAGACAACCTCAGGTCTGATTCTGGTGGTTTTAGAGGCAAGAGTGGAAAGCTTCCAGCTTTAAATTATCCAGGTGGAGAATTTAGGTAAGAGGAAAAATGAACCAAAGATATCAGAGAAGATCTTTAAGATACCAAGTCGAGAAAATAGCAGATTTACTTTTTTTCCCTCTTTATTTTTTTTTTCTTTTAACAAAAACAGAATATTAGTTCCAGTGCAAGTGAACTATTGCCATCTCCTTTTATTGGTCAAACAGCAGTAAAAGCAATGCTTGTGAAGAAAAATGGAGTATGAAATGTTCTTTCATTTCTAATTTAGGCTTCTGAAAAAAAAAAGATGCTGTTGATATTAGGTAAATGTTATATGAATTTGAGAGTAGATTTAAAAAAAAAAAGATTTTTTTTTCTACCTGCCATAGCATGCTGATGCAGAAATCAAAATGACATGAATAGATTGCAAAAATGTAAACCAGTCTGTATTGTGTGATCTGTTATGATAAGAGAGCCTGAATAGAAAGTTCTGAAAGGACGAAGTAGTTAAGTACAGGGGATTTTTAGTCTTGACTCCAAACCTGTGGAAGTTGCCCTTCTGGTCAGTTTGTTGCTTCAGTCTGTGAAGAATACTGTGTCACACCAGCGGCCCCTTGAGTCTAAGAGCAGCCAATGCTATTTTACTTGTCCTTGAACCTGATGTGGGACGAGGGGCTAAGGAAAAAAAAAAAAGAAGAAAATCTTCCCTGTTACTTTTGTTTCATGTAGAAAAATTGGTATCTATGGAATGGTGTACATAGCTCATCTGCCATTACAGAATGAAGCATCCTTACTGATCTTTCTGGTGTTGACTGGTTTATGAACTGAAGTAAGATTGTATGTGTGTTTTCAGAAGTGCTAGACTAAACAAAAATCCCAAATTCCTCCATGCTATGCTATGTATATATAAATAATGTCTCCTATCAGCTAAGGAGAAATCAAGTTTCAGTATCTCTGGAAAAAAACATTGCAAACGTCTCTAAATTTCTACAACCTCTGAATCACCTAATTCTGTTTTATTCTTTGGAAACCGGAGTGCTCAAGCACACTTATTAATAATATATTTTTATGTAAAACCAAATGAGGTTCAGAGTGTTAGGATGCTTGAGACTGCCTTGTTTTAATTTTGTCCATGCTTAGAAGCCTTTTAGACTTTTTTTTACAGTAGCTGAAACTATACCACAAATACCCCAAATGCCCCAAGCCAAATACCACAAGAAAATGTATATATGCCAAAATGATTTATTACATAGAATAAACATTAGGTGTTGATAACTAACTGGTCCAGTTTTGAGACACTGTTTTTGAAACTTATTCCTCTGAGGGAAGTTTCAAATTTTCCATCATAGTGATGAACGTGGCAGGAATTATTTGTTCAATTTTGGAATTTTCTGTGATGGTCCCTTCTAATAACAGGTAAATTTGTAGTATAAATCACTTTAATAAGGATGATACCTGTAGGCATATGAGTAAAATCTGAATCTCGGGTTTGGGATTGTATGTGACAAACTAGTCCATTGAACAGACTCTGAGAAATTAGCTACATCAGTAGAGAATAACAAATCTGATTTGCAAGACTGTACCTGATCACTTATTTATTTACTTATTTTTTAAATTTCGGGAGTTATTTGTGTTTGAGGATGTTTTAAAACTAGCATGTCTACTCAACCCTCATCCATTTCTCATTGCAGCTGAACACCATCGTTACTTCCTTTTCATTTCTTCCATTTACCCTTTTTTCCCTGCCATTATTTCATTTACATAAAGTAAACAGAAGACAAAACCTGGGTACTGCAGTTCATGAATACTTGTATTATTAGTCTTATTCTCCTTTCCTCCTCAGAAGTGTTTTGCAAGAAAGTGTGACTGCATCTAGTACTGGTAATTAGATTTATACTATTACAATTTCCAAAATATATGTTGTAATAGTTATTACTCAGATAACACAGCATATCCAGTACTGTTTGAAACAAGAAGTAGAATGAATAATTTCTAACAGCAGAGTTCACATCTAGTGCAAATGTGTACCTTGATTTCACTTAGGCAAGAGTAACATGTTTTTTGAGATGGCTAAGAAATGCCCACATGAATATGCCCCATTGTAGATGGCTACTAGATTAGTCAAACACAATTTGCCCTTGGTGAATCCATATTGGTTGTTGACATTTTACACTGCATCTGGAGTTACCTGTATTTAGTTTCCCCCCAAAGGTCTTTTTTCTCACTTGAAAACTCTGCTCAGATGTATTCAAGGAAATAATGAGATTTCTGCATAAACTGCATAGCTGTACAGAGCATGGTAAACTGAAGGCATCCAGGGTACATTGAACATTACTGACAAATAAAATAGCATATGAAGTGCTACAAAGCATAAAGCCTGTGGAAGGTAAAGTATGTTGTTATGACTCATGATTTATCCCAGAAAGGTGTTTCCCAGATGCACTTGATTTATTCAGCATGCACAGGAGAAACGTTTATGCACATGGTATTAATTCAGAATGTCAGGCTCACTATTTCTGTCAGGCAAATCTTAGCTGGAAATATGACAACCTTTTCCAGATCTGAGAAAAGTTTAGTAATTTGTTAATATCTATGAAATGGTCATATGCAGTGATAATAAGATGAATACTAATAGAAAAACTTTGGATGAACAATGTAATGTTCATTGTGAGCCCACAAGGTGATTTTTATCTTTTTTTAAATTAAATCAACATTTTAGAATTTGATCATGACCAAGGTCAGATGTCATTTGACATGCTGGAATATTTTGCTAGAGAAGGGATCCGAACTTCTGTGATCTTATTTTCTTTCTCTGTTTTTTGAATTCCTATCATTACAGTATCATAGGCACAAAAAGAAGAGATTCATCTTAGCTACATTCCAATTTAAAAACTATACTGACTGTTGAGTCTTGCAAAATAAAAAGTACTGTGGTTTCTGTTTCCCAAAGCCCTTTAGCATCTCTTTGAGTCTGAGTACAATACACAATAAACTTCTGTTTGTAAATAGCATTACTTGCATGTTTAAAAAGAAAGATAAGATCAGCGCTTTGTTGAACGTGAGCTTCACTCAGCATCCTGTTGGTAAAATATGATCTAAGGTTTTTCAAGTTGGGCTACAGTTGAGCGTAATTTGTAGAGGATGATGGGTTGTGTTCTGCTGCAGTCCAATGAGTAGCCTCCTTTCATACCTCTGACTGATTCCAAAAACAAGGTTGTGCAGAGAGTGGGACAAAAAAAAGCAAAGCTGCAACTAGATTTACTGAAGAATGTACTCACTTGCTGAAGCTCTAAACAAATTGTTCTTGTACACAAATGGTTGCAAAGCTATTTAAACACATATGCCTTAGGAAAATGCTATTAACCCCTATTATCAGAGGCATTATAATCACAAATATATTGAAAATTAGGCTACGTTGTAACACTTTGTATTATTGCTCAATTACAAGTTCAATAGAAAGGTAGTTATTCCCTCCTAAACAATTTTCAAGCAATATTTTCCTTATCTGCTACTTACCAAGATGATCAAGGAAAGAATAGTGTATGTTTCAGTTTAGTGATCAGTCTGTGCTGTTTTAGTATTTTAAGGTATGATGCTGGTATGTCATTCCACACAAAATATTTTAGTTTATTAATTTCAAGTAGTATTTAAAGCACTTTAATTTGTGTTCCTCTGGATAAATTTATCATATTTTTAAAGTCTTTGTGGTAATTGTTTATAAAATATGAACTTTTTGTCAATAGCACAATAATAGCCATGCTTTTTCCTTCAATTAAGGAACAAAGGACAACCTAAAAACCCCTTTTCTTCATAATTTTTCCTTTTGCAGATCTGATTGATTGACTGGCTTTATTCATTAACCGGAAAACTAATTTACATATGAACAGTACGTTCTTTCTTAGGAAATTGTAATCATTATTAAAGAATACCTCATTAGCTACACTGATTTTTTTTTGACAATAACTAATCAAGAATCAACTAAAATATAGAAAAATAATACCTTAATGTTTAATAGCGTATATTAATTTTTTCTATCTCCCCTGACTAGTAATGGTCTTTGAAATGCAAATCTTTGAACATTTCAGGTAGTCAAAGCTAAGTTCTCTATTTAAATTGTTTGAAAATACTACAAGTTTTGGAAAAGGCTTCTTGTTTACAATTTCCTATATCACATTAAGCTCTCGTCTGGCTAAAGGAGGCAGAGGCGAAAGGCGTAGACCCCTGATACTTCTGCACTTGGCAACTCATAAGATGCTACTTCTTGCTGTTTGTCTGACAAAAGGCTGTATTAGGCTGGGGCATAGGGCTGATGGTCCCTGGAAAAAGTGTTGTAAATCTTATTTCTAGAGTTAAGAGCTTTGGACCCTGTGAAGAAGTTAAAATTTTCTACATTCTTGATAATAACTCCTCAGTCAAAGAATGCAGAAAGGCAATTTCAAGCCTTAACTGTTTTTAGAGCTTTCTAAGACAGTCTTCCATGCATATTTTTAAATATAACTTTAAATAAATACATTAAGGCCTTTCTTCCAAAGGAAGGAGTGGATAGAACTTTTTCAGAGCACTTGCCGAAGGTATGAGCTCTCAATTTTCATGCCAGACTGTTTTGAGGCAAAAGAACAGGGACCATTAAAGTAGTTTCATGTTCTGACAAGGTATTTCTAATGCAAGTCAAAAGGAAAAAAAGACTATCATAAAATAGAAGTGCCAATCAAAACTTCATGAGAATATTTGACAGGCAATTTAGCTGTCTAGCAGTAGAGTATTTATTGCAGGCAGATAGGACATGTGTCTTTAAAATTTTTGGATTCCTCTTGTGTGAAGTTAGACACTATAATTAAATTTAAATGTGTTATTGTGTTGTAATATAATTGTATGGAACGAAATAGAGGTAATTTAAAAACTTCCTCTATATAGTATTTTAAAGTATTTCAGTATTCCTGCAATAATGTTAGCTTGAATCAGTAGTTTTAACATAGGTATATTAATCATATGTAATAAGATAAGAACTAAGTTTACATATCTAATATCAAATAGTTATGGGGCTTTTTATTTTTATTAAATTTTTTTTAAAAAGCTGGAAAATTATTTGTCATAGCGTTTCAGCTTTATGTCTCTGTATCTTCCATGGTCAGGACCCATCATGAAAGGCCCTCTTACTATATTCTTGGCCTAGTTCTGAAACAACTAAATTTCCATGAAGAATGATTTTCTTGCAATTTTGTAATTCTTGACTGTTAGACATCGATGGAGACTGGGAAAATTTTATTACTAAAAATATCAGGACTATCAGAGGAAAACACTCTGGTAATATTTTCATGATATATCCCATTTTAAAATGTTGATTTTAAAGTAAACAATTAAGCCATTCATTTATTAATGGCTAACTAAAACAGGTGCTTAAATAATTTAACCTAAGAATATCTGCATATGCTTTGAATATTTTATACACTTCTTAAATTACATTCATGTACCATGACAGAAAAAGGAATGGTTTTGCAGGTTACCATGTTACTTCTAGTCTATGTCCTCTTTAAAGATATTTTTTTTTCTAAAATATAACTTTAAAGCTCTCTGTCATTCTTGGGGTCTAATGCTGGCTTTAGTGACTTGCTCTAGAAGGCAGTTTGGTAGTTAGGGAATAAACTAATAACTTTCTTCAAATATTTTTGAGAATACGCCTGAATTCCTATTCTCCTGGATCATGACCCTCATCAGTTTTGGGTCAGTTGGTGAAATCGGAATTCTGGGTGAAAATGGCACAGAGGTGAACAGCGGTGGGAGACTCGAGTGTGTCTTTGCTACACGGGAAATTAGAGACATGGAAACTCTTCTACTGTTGGACAAGGAGTTAGGATTCCAGATAGGATGCTGTAGCTGCAGGAATGAAAAATGTAACCGGATTCTGGAAGCTGCGACTGCAAAGGATAGCTGTCTTCAGAACCTTACAGTAAGCAATGCGTATATTTACTACAGTGTGCAATCATAGAGGTCAATCTACTTTTAGAAACAGACCTAGGACATGTCTGTTACGGTTAAATTACATGAATTAATGCAGCTTTTAGCCAGTCTTGCAATGACTTCCCACGTGTGTATAATTTTTTTTTTCAGTGTAATAGAATCAGTTTGTCTCTCTACGGTAAAAAAAAAAAAAAGAAAAAAATGCCTGATTTTCCTCCCATTATATTTTATAGCTTGTATAAGGTGAAAAATGTTTCATTTCTAAAGCACAGGGAAATACAGTGATGCTAACAAAGCAAACACAGAAACAAATTCTTTTTCCGTAAAATCTATTACCACCATATACCACAGCTCTCATTTAATAGTTGGTTACAGTTTATTGTATTTACCATTAAATACATCAGAACTTCGTATTGTATATGTAATTTACTTTGTGGCTGTTGCAATGTCATACATTTTATAAGAAAGGAGAAATACACTACTGTGCTACATAAAAGTTCTTTAAAATATAGTTCATGCCAGGGTCAAAAGAATGTTTAATTCTCCTGGTTCTTGAAATGATTTTTCATCCAAGATGGGTAATTCAAAAATAATTAAATCCCTTTTAGATTGCCTGCAGGCAACTTTATTATTTAACTTTATTATTTTTCTAACTGCATGGATTCTAAGCCAGCATGATAGATCTGTAATTGTTTTCATTTCTTTATCTGCCACATTTAGTTTTTCCTTTCCCCTCTTTACAGCAGGCGTTGTCTTCATTTTGTATTTTTGCTCCAAACATGCTGTTGGTACACAAAATAAGTACTAATCACAGTCATCAGCCACATTCTATAATCCTTAGGGCTTGATGTTAAACACACTGGAGCTGAGAGGTATCTTTCACATGTAGCATAATAGTTAGAGCTCTGTAGTCAGTTAGGATGCTGTGATTCTTACCATGTTTTTAGGATTGCCTGAATTTGTGCAGACCTCTTTGCCTTTCTGTATCACAGTGAGTCAATATGTAGAACATGTACAATTTTGCTTATTCAGGTTGAAAGCTCTCCAAGGCAGGTGGTTCACGACTGTGTGTCTTATCGTGACATAGTGGAGAAATACCTTGTGTTCAGTGCCTATTCCTGAATCTACGAGAAGTGAATCAGAGAGACCTTGGGATGGCAAAGCCTTATGCAATTAGCAATTAAGAATGTGCACACTCATACCAGCTGTGCTATATGCTCAGTTCTAGAAGATTCTGAAATGGTCACAGTTGTATTTCTACATGATGAATCTAGACATGCTCCAATATCATTCTGCATCAATATTAAAGCTAAATGTATATTTTTACTGTATGAAAATGTTAATGTTTTTTCTATAGGTAATTTTCATGTGTTTTGGTATTTTAAAATAGTCATGCTTGGTTTTACTGTTCTATAATTTTAAATATACTTTTTTTTAACCAGAAGTGCAGTATGTTGGAAATATTTTATTCAACTATCTACCTTTATTTCAGGGAGATTTATTTCTATATATACTGGATTGATACTCATTCTCTTAAGAAACCTCCTCCTATTTTTTTTTTTCAGATGTCCTCTTATTAAAAATCTATGTCCAGACTTTGGAAAGTCTGTGTATGAGTTCCAAATCCACAGTGTCCTTCCTCAGCTAGATATTAGAAAAGAATATGGAACAATCTGATAGAAACCTCTTTCTGTGTCACATTTGTAGCCTCTTTTTCCTATTTCTCTTTGGGTCTAGGAAAAAATAATGCATTTTTCTAAAAGTTAGGTATCATCAGAAAGTAGGTATCAGAAAGCAGCGAATGTTATTAAATAATTCCACCCAATTCAATTGGATAACTTTGTTCCTTCAGGATGTGTACTCTTGAAATTTGTGGTGTAACACATCTTCAAATAAGGGGGTCTGCGTGTCAACAGAAAATCTACAGTGATTAGTTACTGTATAAATATACATTCAGCTTTTTTATTAGAATATTGCAACTTGCTGAGTGTTAACATTTGGGAATACAACTGTCTGTTAATGTTTTTCTTTAGGTAAAGTCTTCTTCCAAACACTGTGTTGACTTAACAATTGAAATGTTGGTGCAGGGAAAGCAGCGTAATTGTCCCATTTGAAAGAGAAATCACCTGATTTTGTTAAAAAGTGAAGTGTATGTAGCAAGTCCAACTTGACTTGCATTTTTCAGGAGGCACTGTACTGCTGCAGACAATCATGGAAGAGTGAAATTTAGAGGTTTTAATTCTGTTGTTAGCATCTCTCTCAGAAGAATACCTTAACTGAAATAGATTTCTTTTCTTAGTACAGAAGTCATAGGTAAAGACAGTTTACTGTCCCTGTATCATGTAGGGATCAGTACTGGATCCTGAAATATTGATTCAAAACTTTTCTCCTCCACATCTCGGGTCATTTTCCAGAGTGCTAGAGTCTTCCAGGGGAACTGCCCCCAGATGACTCCTGCATTGCTTGGACACAGTGCCTACGGCTGTCAGCTCTGGAGCTGATGGTTGCAGCCCTATATTTGAGCAGCTGCCATAGCAGGAAGATTGACTTACAGAGTGAAGGGACACACAGGCTTCTGGCAGACCCCTCCAGTTGGCCTTCCAGGAGGTGCCAGAGCAACAACTCTTCAGTTGCTGCAATCACTTTGCTTTTAATGAAGGTTTGACTCCTGTCAACAGCTGGCATAGAAGCCCTGAGGAGACAGTTGGACAGTTTTCTAGATAGCACTTGTATGAAACCGAAATCAGCCTGTGATCTAAAATACTGCAGGATCCTTTCTAAACCTATGCTCCCACTGTGGGCAATGTTGGAATATATATTTAATGCAGAAACATCTACTTCACTTACCTTGTCTCAAAAAGCTTCCAAACGGCTCACCTGAATGTAGGGCTAGAATGAAAGATCAAACTCTTAGATATTTTGCACAGAAGAAACTGTGAGTAGCTAATATACTAGTTTGTTTGGAAATCTGTGAGGCAAATTTCTCTACTGAAACTCAGGGAAGGATCCTAACCACTTGGTTATGGAGTTCAGTTTAGTTCCCAGGGACATTTGAAGTGGAAGTAAAAGTGTTACTGTTTTTTGGTCAGCTACTTACAAGCTGAGTTACCACTGCCTACCTCCTATTATGTTGTTAACCTCATACAGTAACACAGAAAGTTGTGGTTTTTTCCTCTTCTCTTAACAAAAGTATATTTTCTAGAATCAACTTTCCAAACATATCAGTTGTACTTTTCTGATACAGCTTACCATTTTAAGAACACTTCAGTTGCTCTGCAGCATCCAATTAAATTAAGTTGGCATCAAGAAATATGTTGTGCTCCTGCAAAAGGAAACACTCTCACAACTTACGGAGAAATCTTAATGTCAATGATCACTTTGCTTACGTATTTATCCTAATTATAAAACATTTTCCTTTTTTTAAGTGAATCTTACATAATATTCAAAGTGTCTATTTTACATATCAAATTGAAAGCTTCGCTTCGATCTGTTTCTCAAACTATAATATGCAAAGACATAAAAGGATTGTACTTATGGAATTATAGATATGTATTTTGAATTTCCTTTTCTTTCCTTTAAATACTTGACCTTAATATATATTAAGTTGTATTCTCTTGTGTAAAGGATGTATGTCTTAACTGGGTGCAACATAAAATGTTCTGTCCTTATTGTTCTCCTTGTTTCTACTGTGGTTTACAAGGAGATCTGACTTTAGAATATTAGTGTAGGAAGAATTTACAGTATTCTCTTAATCAAGTTGTGATGATTAACAGGGTAGATAAACTAGTAAAAAGAATTATTGTAGAAATATGGACAAGATGACCTAGATGCGTAAACTGCATTTAAGAGAAAAATGGCATGGAGAAAAAAACGGAGAACAATTGTTTGATTTTTTTCACTTGCCTAACTATAAAATTTTCATTTTTGATGTAAGATATAAACAACTATTTACTAAATGATGTTAGAATTATACCCTATTCATTAGAATCTGCATTAAGATGAGTATGCTTTTCTTAATTTTGTTACATTGTACAAGTTTAAGATTACATTTAATGGATCTCACAAGCATATTTTAAAGTTCAAAAGATCACACTAGTCTCGACCATTTCTTCTGTTAATATGAAAGCTGGGATAATTACAAAGCTCAAAGAAGGTGGCTTTGAAAAAAGCCAGTAATAAAACTCTTATGTAGTCCACAAAGTTTGCAGTAGTTAATGGGAGTGAAGTTCATCCAACATTTTTAGAAAGAAGACAGATTTCATTTAAGAAAGACCTTTTATCCTAACAACAGCTGTTTCAAAATGAGCCCCATAAAGGCATAACCTTTGGATAACAGAAAGAAACATTAGGGGTGCCTGTAGATTTCAGAAAATCTGAAATTTAAGGGGCAAGTAAAAGGGTTTGAAGATCTAGCATCTTTAATGTTTTATCTTCAGCATCCCTTCTGTGGGGGAAGGCCTTTATTCCCAGTTTGTCACTGTCTAGGCTGGTCCAATGTTGGATCCTTTCTGACCTGTGTAGTCCCAGAGCCCCAGAAGAGTATAGGGCACAATACATCCATGAGCACACTACAGATATTTGTTTTATCAGATTTGGTTGTAGTTTTCAGCATCACAGTACTGGAAATTCTGTTTTGTTTAACTACCTCTGGGTTATCTGAAGCATAAATTCAAAGAGAATAGGTGTGAAAAGTGCCCTAGGAAGTCATTTAAATCATTCTATTCCCCTAACATTTCACAAGAGGAATAGAAGTCCACTCTTTTTCTTTTCTTTTTTTTTTTTCCTGAAATGATTACTGGTCAAACTATTGTAAACCTTTACATATTTTTATGTAAATGACTTAACATTTACATAAGGCATTTCTAAATGACTTAAAACTCATTATTCTGAGTGATGAAAATAATGACTGTAACAAGTGAAAGTTTGCAGGGAATCTGTCTTAGATCCAATAATATTGAGTAATTTTGTTAAGGAATTGAATGACCGTATACGTCGTATGTTTATTAAATTCAAGGAAACAGAAAGATGGTTGGTATCATCAGGTATGTTGAAGCCTAGATTAAAATTCAAAATAAACTTGCCTTTTTTTTTTTAAGGTCTCTTCTCTAATTTTTCATCTCCATAAATAAGAACACTTTTTTAAGGAAAAGATGGAAGAGCTACAAAAGAACACAAGATATATATAACCTAACAATATCATGCCAATATTTGCTGTATAAGTAGAAGGCAATACTTCCATCTACTAAAGAAATTCAGTAATCCTTGCACTTGTCTCTGCACTGGTCAGGTTAAGTGTGTCTAGTAAATTAAATATGCCAAGGACTTTGTCATAAAAAACAACTGTGATACCACACCATTATACTAATTTTTACCTTTCAGAAAAGGATGATTTTATCTAGAATAATTAACAAGTATTATCAAATGCTCAGTAATGCTCTTCCTTAGTTTTTTTTTCCCCCCAAACTTACTGTCTATGCTGGATTTTCATGTGTGTACTAGTGTGTGTTCTTGAAATTTCCTATGTGCAGAAGTACAGTTTTGTACAAAACTTGAAATTTTGCCAGTTTCCTAAATTTTTCTTTATTGCTTTGTTTTGCGGTTTCTTTTCTAAGGGTAGAAATTCATATTAAATGTAGATAGTGGAAGACCCAAAGTCTATTTTTACATTGTTTTTGTACAAAAGTCTCGTTTTATATTTTATATATTTTTAAATATAAATATTTATAAATATATATGTTTATTAAGTTTAGTCCCTGCACTTCTACTTATAAGTGAATGTATTGCATTTGCATTCATCAATAATATTTCTTAAAGTATATTCTGTGTTTCAATCCCTTTAGAATTTTTATATATGGTCAATTTCTAGGCTTGTCAGTCTTGAAACTTTAAGCTTCTGCTCTTCGGGAATTACTTGCAGGTGAATTTTACTTTCCAGGAAACTTAATTCTCTTTTTGCTAGGACAAGCAAATTTTCTTTGAGAAAATCAAGCTGAAATTATATCATATTTTCTATTATTTCCCCATTTTTTCTATTATTTTTAAGGCTATGATTTATTGTATGTATAATGAAAGAAATAAGGAAAACCTCAAAATTCATACTAATGAAAAATTAGTATGTATAACCATTGGATATTCAAATAGCCTTATTAATGAAGTGAAAAAAATAGAACACACATGCTGTTTTTACTTCAATAAAGGCACAGAAACCCCTTGTATTATGCTTTATAATGGCATTATTCATGTAAATAAGGTGATGTCTTGGTTTTCATTTCATTTATTTATTTCGCTTCAGTCATTTTATAGTTGTTAGTCTGGCAGACTTCCAATGTTTCAGTTTAGCTATTTTTTTTTTTCTCCCAGTTACTCGTGAATCACAATAATCAGATATTCCACTGAGATATAGACTTACATACTTTTAAAATGGCAGCTTTATAAGGTGAATGCAATGCAGCAGAATGCCACACAATGATCCCACCTGAAAGATCAGTACTGGTGGATTTCTATGTTATCTTTCCTGCTAAGCTCTCTATACTACTAGAGCTGTAATTTTAAGGACGTCAATAATGACACATAGATATCTGTAGTAGTTCAACACAACCAGTTTGGAAAATACAGCAGAGCAGACAGGACTTTAGATGCATGAGAAGGATAAAAAAATAAAAGATATTACTTCTTAACCACTGAAATCTTTTCAGTTGTAAAGAAGGAAATCTAGATGAACTCTTTACAGCTTGAGGAATTTTGTGTTTAACCTCAGGGGAATCAAGTTTAGCATATCAAAAAAATAGTGCTATACATAATTTTGTATGTGTGTTGATTGAAATAAAATGAGCTGCATGTGCTTACATATAACAAAGCTTTTGAACAGATTGAAGGGCCAACAGGCTCATCAATAAAATTATTTCAAAAGTTCGTTATTTACTTTTATCTCTAATTTCTCTGAATGCAAGATTTTTAACTGTTTATGTATGTTATATTCCAAGAAAAAAAATCAAATGTGTAGGCAGAAAGCCAGTGAACAGCCTTTTTTATATATGTGTGTTTCTATTTGTGTAAACAATACTGTAAACCAAAAATTTATGTATTACGTTTTAAAGACCTAGCTTTCTACAGGCAATGAAAACATCAGCAAAATGTGAAAGGTTGATGGGGAGCACCAGGACAGTTAATTGCCAGGGGAAGTCATATTTATCACCATGATTTTCTGTGGCCTGTTCATTTGGTTAAACAGCACTGCAGAATCCCCTCTGCCCATTCAAGTGGAATGTGCGCTGGCTGTTGGAAGCATGAATGATAATTAACCTGGTGTGATTCTGAAAGCAGATCAATCAGCACACAGTACAAAATCACTGTGTAGAAGAAAGAAAACAAGCAAGTTAGTCTTGCGAGCCAGATTAAAATGCACCCTTTTTGAAGATGATTGTAAATGTTGACAAAAAAAAAACCACGGGATGGGGGTAATCTAAGAGTTCTTAGTATAATTTTACATCCAATGCAGGATGCACTAATGCTATCTTTTTGTTTAGCAGTCCTGACAATACTGCCAATAGGAACAAGGATTTCTGAAGTCCATGGAAATGTATTGAGAGCTGTGAAGCACAGAAAAAAACCTTCTCCAAATGGAGCCAAATAAGAAAGATAAGTGTATTAAAATAACTTAGAAAAGTTCAGGTGGGGTTTTGAATTTGTTAATGTCCGTGTAATCTTAATCCAGCCCCTGTGTGCCTCTGTCCTTCAAGCTCAGTCAAGTGGAGCTGTTTGTGAGTAAATACATGTGTAAGTAGAAAGATGCTAGAATGGGACTGTGCAGTTTAAGACTGTATCATCCTTCATGAGCACTAGAACGCCAAGTTAATGATCAGTGGTAAAATGGCACCTGCTTATTTGCCTGCTATCTAAATAGCAAACTTCAATAACTATAGAACTAATTTTTCTATTTTTACAATAAAAAACATACCTCTGATGCATGCCTTGTTGGCATTTCCAAAAAAAAAAGGTTCCTTTCTATCCTGAAGCATTTTCCTTACCAAGTTTTGAAGTCCTGATATGAACTGTGGAAGTTTGAATTTTGAGTTAAAGTGACAAAGAATTTAAGTAATGATCCTGCAAATTTTTCTTAAGTTACATGACGTCACATGTGATTTTGAACTAAATAAAAGTATTTGAAAGCCCATATTCATCAAATAAATTGCTGACTGCAATTACGTCAGTATTAATCCTGTAGAAAGGGCAGTCACTAGGAGAACAAGAAGGTAACATGGAAATCCGAACTGTTCTCCAAATTATTATGCAATTGTATTATTTATTGTATTGCAGAAAGCAGACTGGGAGTTCAATCTTTTTGTACTTTGAAATGCAGTTTCCTCTTACATTGACAGGTGTTCCCAGGCACGAGTCCAAGGTCATGCCATTAGCTCGGCTTTTTAGAGCTAAGCTATGTGTTCAAGATCTTAATAGACATTTCACAAGTTTTCAAATATTATTTAGTCTTTTTTTGTCACGGGTTTTTGGTTTTTTGTGTTTGTGGTTTTTTTTAATATCAAGAAACTTGTTCTCAATTTTTCCACACAGAATTCATCACAGTTTTTTTTTTTGGTATTACCAAATTTATTTTCTTATTTTTATTAGAGATATATTTAATTATTACTCACTGATACTTAGGTAGAAATTGTCAAACATCTCTTCAGGAGACCCATATGCATTTCTTCTCTCATTATATACACATGATAAAAACTTGATTTTGCTGAAAATTGTATTCAGCTTTGTAAAAACATAAAATATGCAAGATATGAACAATTAGAAGCTTTCTTCTCAAGTGGGAGAGCTTTTGAGAAAGGGTTGAATTATGCCTTTCATTTTCCCCATATTGCCTGCCATTCATTCCACCATACACACACACTTCAGATGACACCTTATCTATAAATAATGGGTTTCTGTTGTGATCTCTCCTAATACTGTCCTCACAGATGCAAAACTGTGCCAAGATTTAAATAATTCTCACTTCCTGGAAGTGATTAACATAAGTCAACTGATTTACTTCCATCTGTCAGGTGGCAAAAGATTAACCAACAGTGCTAAAGCATGTAATTTGTGGTGGTTCACTGTCATGAGAGACAAACAAGTCTCCTAATTGGAAATTGACAGCTCTGGCACTCATTTGAGCTAAGCTTTTGCTTGCATTAGCTCTTGAGTCACTTTGCTCAATCTATAGCTAGTCATTAAAACACCATGAAAGTTCTCTCTGCAGGTACGTAAAACCAGATCCTTGCCTGTGGCAGACTTAATTAAGATAACAGCTGGATATTCAATCTTCACATAAAAAGAGGAAAATGTAAGTGATGTTAATGCTTCTCAAAGCACCATGAAAGGAAAGGATTGCATGAGCAGGGAATGATCTTGTCATGATGGTATTATCATATAAATAGTAAAAAAGAAAATTTACATTTTAGAGGAGTAAAAAAAGACTCATTTGTGTCAGACATCAACTCAAACAATGACTTAACTATAACAACATATGTAAACTGATCACACTATATGGGCACATGGCTTCATTTCAAAGCTAAACATCTGCGGGCTTGAAATGTTAGGATATGGTTCTGAATTTAAATGAGCTAAAGATTTTTGTAATGTAATTTCATTCTAGGAAATATTTATTTATGGAGATTCTTTTCTGCAAACAGAATTGCAAAGAACAAACTTGTGACAGATACACTGCGTATATAGGATGCATATCCTACGTTTTTTTACCATAATATGTTTAGAAGACTATGTGGATATGTAATCAGGACACGTTCCTTGAAGTGGAAATGGAAGAAGAAGAAAGGTATCAACAATTTAGTTTTTTTTATTTTGTGTTTACAAGTTCTTTGTTTTTCTGTACAAGTGGCCTTTAAACAATACTGTTTGTGGTGTCCACACCATGGACATTGCTCTTGCAACCATGTCTCAAAAACCTTCCCATTAAATGATCAAGCTCTGTTTTTGAAGTGGTGGTATAGTTCATAGCATCATAGAGTCATTGAATACCAGGTTGGAAGGGACCCCAGGGATCATCTGGCCAATCTTTCTTGGCAAAAACATATGGAAGTCAAGAAGGCCCAGCACCCTGTCCAACTGAATCTTAAAAGTGTTCATTGATGGAGAATCCACAACTGCCCTGGGGAGATTATTCCAACAACTGATTGTTCTCATTGTGAAAAATTTTCCTCTTGTGTCTCCAGTCAGAATCTCCCCAGGAGTAACTTGTACCCATTACCCCTTGTCTTTTCTGTGAGACTCCTTGTAAAAAAAGGAGTCTCTGTCCTCTTTGTAGCCACCCTTTAAATAATGGAACATGGTGATAAGGTCTCCCCTGAGCCTTTTTTTTCTCAAGTCTGAACAAACTTGGTCCTCCCAAGCTTTCCTCATACTGCAGGCTTCCCAGTCCTTGGATTGTCTTTGTAACTCTTCTCTGGAACCTCTCCAGCCTTTTTTGCATAGTGAGGACCAAAACTGAACACAGTATTCCAGGTGTGGTCTGACAAGCACTGAGTAGAGTGGAATAATGACATCTTTGTCTCTGCTGTTGATGCCCTTGCTGATTTTGTTTGTTTTTACTTGCTATTCAAAGACTTTGGAATAATCCTATGTTTCCACAGGCTTGGAAGCTTCTTTTTCATTGCCGGCTGAAACAGAGAAGTGGAATAGAGAACAGAAAGTTTTATATTTATGCTTCAATTATATTGCTGATTTTCAGTTGTCCCTGGAATATTGTATTTACTTTTAGTAATCTTGTTACCATTATTTTCTTTCTCTAATTGTGGGGAGTCAGAAAAAGGCAAATGATTTCATCATGAAGTTATGAAAAGATAAATTACTTCACTTATTTAGCTACTTTAACATAGAAACAAAGGTGAAAAAGAAACTACTACCTTCCAGACAGAGGTGAGTTGTCTGTTTAGGGATGACTCATGCTGAAGCAGCACTGTGTAGATGGATCACTGGTAGATTCCCATAAGGATTCATCTTTCAGGGCTAATAGTCACAGTAGGCTAAAACATAATGACACACTTAAAAAACCAAATCTTTAAAAAGCACTAAAAGCAAGTTCTTTGCTGAGTCTCTGATGTAACCTTAGTGAAGTTAAAAAAGCTGCAGTAAAGATGAAGCTATCCTAATCTCCTTAAATATACATTTAATCAGCCTTAAATATACATTTTTCAAATCCATGTCATTAGCTTTTCTCCAGTCTTTACTTTGGTTTTACATGTTGTAATCTTTTATTGCATCCCACTCAGTGCCATAAAGGGACTTCTTTTCATCCGTATTAGGCTTACTTATTGAGAATTCTCACAGCAGCTCTTCTGCTTACATGAAAACAGTGGAAAGATGTGAAAAAATATACAGGTGGAAGTATGGGACTGAGGTAAATGAAATGTGTGAAACTGTGTGAAGCACAGAAACACTAACAGAAAATTCAGTTTTCAGATGTACAGTTTGGAAGAAACAACATTATGACTTCCTCTGAAAGCCATTGGCTCAGAGAGAACGCTACAGAATAGCGAGGACAAAATTTCTCAGTTTTGAATGACTGGAATTGCACAGCTTAACCTTTCACTTTCTCCTTTCTTACTTCTGGTGATAATATATAATCAAAACTGCAGGGAATTAAAATGTGAAATCTATGACCATGTAATACTCTTCAACTTTTTTTTTTTTTCATGAAATGCATTTTAGTTGAGGTCTGATCTTTGGCTGGTTAATATTTCAAGTAGTTCAAGGTTCCTTTTATCTGTTTCAAAGACTTTGCAAAAAATATATTTTCAGGACAGTTTTAAAAAAATATTTCACTGAGATACTAGATTTCTAGTGACAAACTTCTGAGACATCTGAATGGGCTGTCATATATGACAAACAGCTTGCAGCATTCTGGAATAACTGAAGGCCAAGTAGGTTATTCTGCAGTGGTGCAAGACACCTGTATTTAGGCAGCTGAATTTTACACAATCTTCTTTTTTTTTTTTCTTTTTAAAGAAAGAGAATATATTTCTTTTTGAAAATATGGTTCTTGTAAGTTCAATGTGAATAAGTTAAATTACACTAAGGTGTTTAAAAATGCATTTGGGTATTACTGTTTAGGCAACTGAATCCCACCAATGTTACCTCAAAATAGAAAATCACCTGTTCAGCAGGTGCTGAAATGCTTTTAAATTAATTGGGGTGATAGCTTTTTTTTTTAATGGCATTTGTTGTTATAAAACTGCATTTTTGTTGAATAAAACTTCATACCAGTTGCCATAACAGTAAAGATTAATAATTTACTTCTATTTGTTAGTCTTTTATCTCAAACAACATGGTATCTGAAGCCATAGAAGGAGTAACAAGAAAGTTTGTGTAAGACAATGCTGGAACTTGGACATTGGCTCTTGCCTTGAAACATGAATGACATCTAATGTATTTTTATAGTGAATTTTATTACCAGTGTAAATTACCTTTAATTTTCATGAGCAACAGGCACTTCAGAAGAACAATAAATCCACAAAAATGTTTAGTCTTGCATGGACTATAAAGACTGTCATTACCAAAACAGTTGTAGAAAAATCTTATGCATGACCTTGGGGAAGGAAGAGAAACTACTTCAGAAGAAATGCACCTTTTTCCTGTTCTGATTGTAGGAGTGTCTAACATATTTCTTATGCCTTTAACTGAACTTTATGTACCTCATTGGTGACAATTTTAGAAAGTATTAAGTATCTAGAACTCTTTGGTCAAGTTCCTTAAATGGTATTTGCCAAATAGATTTGTTTCCAAATATTTAACACTATGTGGAATGGCAGATGGTAGATGGAAACTGTTGTTGAGATACTTGTTTTAGAAGAACATCCAGAAATTTCCTTTTATTTTTTAAACCATTCATAACTTATGAACAATTTCATGGGTTTTTTTTTTTTTTTACTTTTTGGTCTTTTCAGTATGTGCTGCATTTGCACATATACATTTGTTAAAAACAAAAGCCCTGTGTGTGTGTGGTAATTTCTTTACCTGCAGCCTACTCAAGAAGCCTTGAGAGTCAGTCTTGCAGATCCCTTCTTAATGTATGAGTTTTTTCATTAAACAGAATAACATGAATATAACATGAGACAATCTTGTTTCTCATTATGTTAGTTGGGATTGTTAAAGTTTCAATGTTATAGCTAGCTTCATCCATGTTAAATGAAGGCTAGAAACCATTTGGCTACTCAACTCTCTAGTGATTCAACCACCTCACTTATTAAATGTGTTTTCTTCTGATTTTTTTAAAGATTTCTAAATGATAGGGTCATTTGCATTGCTTCTCATGAGTAGAATTTTTTTTTTTTGTCTGTCCAGGGTCAGTAGTTAAAGACAGTGATCAAAATAAATCAATGAATGACTCTCGTAAGAAAAAGCAGAGTGGGGAAAAAGCTTTCATTAGTATGAGATAATATTTTCTATGCTCAATATTGCTGTTTGTGTGTACGTGATGAAGATGTTTATTATTTTTATTTGATTTATTAGTGTTTTTAGAAAAAATGGAAACTTCAAAAATAAGTGAATAGCAATTAGTATATAGATGATGGGTAAAGTTAAAAGCAGTGAAAGCTCCATTTTACCATTCACTGAAAAATCAGGTGCCTGTTGGTATTTTGACATTGTGTATTCTCTGAGCATGATAACACTGAAAAACTTAAAAGAAAGTGTGATGAAGATTATTTGGACTAGAAGTTTGGATTAGTAGACATGAAAGAGAAAACTGATACCAATAGATGGAAGTAAGAAAAAAAGAAAAAACAAAAAAAACAGCTTTAAATAGCTAATGGCCTGACATTCTTACACTACAGCATTATGTTTGACACCTGAAATGATTGCCAGACACCAAAAATGACTGCCAAAAAGTAGTCCATCTGCTGTTTGTAACCAGGGAATACTGCTGAGCAGGTTCTTGGGAATAAGCATTTGCAATTTACTTGTTCTTAAAAGGCTGATGAAGATGTGTTTTGTCACAGGTCCTCAGGGTCATTATCTGACAATAGGATTTTCAGGGAAATGAAAAGACTCTATTGACTTTTTATAGAGCCCTTATTTTTTCATGGTTTGAGGTAAGACAGAAGCAATTTGCTGTTCAATATTTTACTTTTCAGTTAAGCTTCTTCTAAAACTCTCTGAAATTAATGACATATTTTTAAGACTGTAGTCCACTGCCAGAGTGATAAGACTTGATGTTTATAATTTATACCAAGGAATGGTATGCATAAGCCTTTGCTTATACTTCTTAACCTACTTAACAACCAAGGTCAGCTAACCTTGTTGCCCTGTTGTAGGGTTGGGAGCAGAAAGGTATAGATATGTCAAACCTGTGGAGAGGAGCAGATGACCCAAAACTAACCAATAGGATATTCCATTGCATGCTTAGTATAAAAGCCAAGGGATCAATGGGTCAGCTGTTTTTCTCCAGTGGTTGATGTCTGAGGAGCACTCTGCTCATCTATCTTTGATCCTATCTGTACATTCTAGAATCCAGATCTGGAATCCATTTCCTGTCCTGCACTGACTCCAGTCCGGGATTTTCCTAGTGACAGCCGATGACGTGATTGTCATCCTGGGAGCTTGAAAACATTTTATATATATTGTATGTATTCCATTATTTTCTTATTAATTTTATTTTATTAATGATATTTCAATAACATAGTTGAATTTCTTTTAAACTCATAATTTTTTCTCTCATTCTTCTCTCACTTGGGAAAGAAATTGGAAAGCATCTGTGATTCATTTTAGTGGCCAAAACAAAAGTTTTAATTAATATTCTGACACTGTCGTATATGTCATAGTCTTCTGTTGTGTTGAGTGCTACAGTTTTCTTTGGCTCCAGTTGTGGCCTGTTTGTTTATTGTAGATAGTATCAATTGGGGCAGAGAACGTAAAATTATTAAATGTGATGTCTGATATGAGACTTTAGAAGAAACTCCAGAAATGAGAGCTGGGTTTTATAATACAGAATACATCACAACTTGATAAAAACAGTAATTAATTTTGTCCGTGGACAATTTTGTTCTGGGTGCTTTATGGGTTTACGTGTTGTAGTATTATGTCTTTCCCTTCCTTCCCTGCAGCCTCTCAGCTGGAACTATGTTTTGTTGTTCTGTACCTGTATTTTTTGTGGTTAGAATGGTAACTTCGTTTTTTCTTGAACTTGTCAATGTCTATTGTACCACTCTGCAAGGCTGATTGATTAATCATTCAAATAATTTGCTGACATTTCACCAGCTTTTCAGGAGTCATCCAGGAATCTTCATGTAGCTGTTAGGTTATCAGATACTATGAAGTAAAGTAACTTTCTGGTATTTCTAGACCTATTCTCAGTGAAACAGTGGAGTGACTTTCATGAATTTTAATATACTAGAAGAGGATGGTGTGAGGAACAGCTGGGTTGAACATTACCTTTAGTTATTTCCAGGTAACTTCCAGCAATCTCAAATGAAGTTGCTTATATGCATAAAGACAATTTTATTTCTATTGTGGCTTAATTTCTTTAAGGACATGGATTTTGGCATGGATTGACAGCTACCAAGTGATTAGGTAACTGGGATGGGTAGTAAACCTGTACTACCAGAGATATACTTAATTGTTATAATTTGCATTTCAAATAAAATAAAGCCTTAGCTTACTCTCATTTAAAGAGATGAGTGAGCAATATTGTACATATTAGAGTAATATACAGGCATTATTAATATTGCATATATAATAAACTTACATATAATATACAAATGGTATATGTACCACTCTAATAACATTCATATGATGAGAGTTCAAAACTATGAAATGCAACTAAAAAGTAAAATATTGGTTTCTAAAACAAACCAAATAGTCCTTAATTTAAAATACTTTTTGGATAGAAATATAAGTGAAATCAGAATATCAGAGCATGTTTTACCCAGTGCTCTTATGAGCAGCGATTTGGTTATAATAGTGATTGATCACTAATTATTCTAATCTTTGATTAAAAGGGATGATTCATAAAGCAGAAGATAAGTAGAAGATACAAAATTAAGGCAACTTGTGATTTAGGGTTTTTTCATGAGAGGTACCATAATGATTATCCCTCCTTACAGGTTTCCTGTCTCTAAACTTCTTTAAAGAACGTGATCAGTTTGGGAGTATTACTGTCTTTGTCAGGTGATGAACTTCTGTTTGATTCTCACTGTGTATCTTTGTCCCGTAAGGACTCTTGGATGTGAGAGAGGAGAAAAAAGCATTTTCAATGCAAGTTGCTAACACACTGCTTCCAAGCAGCAGTTCCTGGACGATCACAGAAAGTCCAGATCCAGAGATTAGCTACATTTCCTCAGCTCATGCATTAAGTGCATGAGCAGAAGTGAGTCAGCAAGAAAGCATACTGTCACAGAGTATGTTCAGCTTGGGGGAAGGAGAATTAATCATTGATTTTATTAGTATATTGAGATTGTGAAAGTGTGTTAATTGGTATAAAATACATGGGTTTTTTTCAGCTGTATGGTATCTGGAGGTCTAGCAACAATATAATTTTTCACTGGGGGACAACTATTGTACCAATAATTCATTTGATTGTGCTCCAGTTTACCTTATTTTCCTTTTTCTTTGTCCTTAACCTCTTTTCACCTTCTGATCATGAGAACCAATTTGAATGAGCTGGGTTTTTTTGAAAAAAAAATTATTTTAATACTCTGAACCCTCCTAACATCACTGGCTGATCAAAGGTATTTTATGGCTTGCTTCTGGCCAGGATCTCTTGCTGAGATATGCAGAATATGTGGGGACTATTTGTTTCTAATTACATAAAGGTTTCCTCCCTACAAGTCTTGACAGTCATTGCTGGCACTTCTTACTGTATTTCAGTACTGCTTGTTTTGTAGCGAAATGTTAATTTGTGCCTCTAAATACACTCCAGCTCTGCATTTGCTTCTATGACATTGTAATTTATCCGTTATTCATATTATTGCCCTAGGAGGGGTAATGTGTGTGTCTGAATAGAGGCCACATACACACACATCGTTTAAATGATTTCAAGAGCAGAACAGGACTCTTCCATCCTTATATTGAACGACTTGGAAAAGAATCTCTTTGGAGACTTTTCTATGTCCCTAATTTTCTGCTTCCCATCTGGAAAGTATTAAACATACAGACTGGGATTCTAATTCTACACAAATAGCTTAGCTCTGGTGTAGTCTCCTTGGAAGGAATTTGTTCATAGTGACTGAAAATTAACAGTCTGAATTTGAAATTTAACCTAGTTGTCTAAGGTTCTTAAAAAAAAAAAAAAGAGATTTTATCTGTTTAAAACGTTATAAGTGTTAGCAGTTAAGAAAGTATTACTTTATAAGCACTGAACCATGACTATTACCAGAATTGTTCTTGGACTTCTGAATGATGACCTGGTTTCAAGATAGCAAGTTATGGTACACCTTCAGTCATTATCCCTGCCTTCTTATTACAAAAACATGCTGTATGATTTCACTTACTCATGCCAGCAGTTGAGAAATTCTGCTTTAAAGCTTTTTGATATATTAATATCCATTTCAAGAATTTCAATAGTATACTGCTATGTTTTTATACTCATTTGTAATATTTTTTTGCTTATTCTGGATTTGCTGGTTTTAAGAGAAGAAAATAAGTTAAAATCTTGGTCTGAGAAACAAGGAGTGAGGGTTAGGACAATGTAAAGGGGGTGATGGCTTGTGTGTAATAGTCAAACAGAAATAGATAGCTTATCAGAACTGAGTAATGTAATGCAATGCTGATTTGCTTTTTACAGAAATCTCAGTTGGAACCGGCTTTAAAGTAGTATTATTGGTACTGCACAGTACACTGCAGAAGGGGAGTATTGACAAACTACAGCTTTGAGCATTTGCCATAATGTAATGGAGATAGAAAAGAAAACAAAAAAAATCCCACAAAAATTATCTTTTTTAATTATTAACTCTTCTTACCACTTACTTGAAAAGAATTTTGTTGTTGTTGTTGCTTTTTACTCTTTTTGCTGTAATTGCTTTAGAATTTTGACCTACAATCTCAGTAGAGAAGCAAAACAGTCATCTGGGAATGATTACCCTGATTTGATCTGCAGCTATTGCTCTGACTTAATCTTCTGTTGTGTATAGGCTGCAGTATTAATAATATAGTACTGGCATGTTCTGCTGTGTCACAATTAACTATAGGAAATTAATCTCCCACCTATCATTAATGTATTGTTAAGAGGAAAATATTTTCCGTTATCCATGGATATTGTCAAGTTTCACTCAAATCTGCATCAACTTGCATCAAATAATCAGGAATGGACTCCCAAAATAATAATCTTGCCACAGGGTAAGCTATGTGCAGACACAGAGATATATTTGATAATTTTTCTAAAGATAAGTTACCAGAGTGTTCTCCTAATGATGGCAAATATATATGGGATACCAGTTTGATAAACACACTGCAAATAATATCTAGCAGCTGTCTACACTTTAATAATTTTTTTTTATATATTTTCTACATTTTAAAGGGTTTTTGTAATCCCTCGTAAACAAGAATATTGAATGCAAGCAGTTTTGTTAGGTTATACAAGCAAGAAATGAAAAATTGTTTCGTGGGTTTATTTTTTTGCTTTACATTGGTATATAGGAATATTCAGTGTCATTTTAAACTGCTTTTCTTGTCCCTTGTCAGTTTAACTCAGACCTTTAATCTTATTGAAATGTCTGCTTTGTGCTGCCTCCATTTCTGATCTGTAATAAAATTAATAGAAATGTCCTTATGTTACTCTTGAGTAAGGAAAAACATCAACATTTTTGAAAACTATAAGCCAATAATTTTTTCTCCATGGAAGAGACAAGGATTGATGACATTACTATGTGTGCTTAGAACAATTCCTGTATTATAGAAGGAAAACATTATTATTCTCCGATTAACTTTCATTTTCTACTTAGATGCTAACATCACTGCATCCCTTGTGTGTTATTTCTCTTTGCACTGTTCAATCTAGGTCATACTTTCTCTACCTTTTTGCCTGGCACAGTAAAAATTAGACAAGATTAGAATTAGTGATAGGCTAAAATACCTAGAAATAATTTTAATAGTTATTGAGCTTAAAGCCATGAATATCCCACAAGGATTTACATTTGGACTCTGATGTCAGGCTCAGTTCTACAGCACGTTAACTCATTTGCAATCCTTAATACTTTAATGTACTTTAATGCAGTATTTCTATCCTGTGGTTGCTAACATTATATTAGATAATGTTTGCATATAAGAATGACTGTGAGCTGTTGGGATTTCTTTTTCACTTGTTCCTAATACCAAGCAACAAAAAGAATGGAAAATAAGATAAATTTGTGTACAGGTTATTTTAAATGGCACAATTTTGAAAAAAAACCCTCAAGTAATGTTTCATTAAAGTTCTCGCTTGTTTCCCTATCATTAAAAAGTTCAGTTATTTCAGAATGCAGAGCCTTCATAAACCACCTTTGACTGTCTACATTATATGCAGATAAAACTAACAAGCAAATTCTGCTACAGGAAAACATCTCTTTGCAAGGTTCTAACATCAAAGACAAAAGGGTGAGTTAACAAAGAAATCCAATTATTGCATTGAACAATTACTAAATTTAGGGCAGAATTCCACAGCAGTACTTATGTGCTCAATTCCCAATGACTTCAGTGAATGTGTCAGGGGAGGAAAGCACTAAGCACTGTCTTTTATGATAGCTGTCTCCATAGAGAGAATTTTGAGCTGTTTTATTTTAAACATCTAGTTCCAGTACCCATCAGGAAAGGCAGATTGAAGGGGGTTTCTTAGCTTGGAGACAGCAAGAGGATATTATAAAACATATTCAAAACTGATTAAGAAAAAGAAAAGAATAATTGTGCCCATAATTGATTGGAAAAGAAATAATAGGCTTAAACTGCCGTGAGAAAGCTTTAAGAAAGGAATACAACAGCTTCCTTACAGTCAAGGCATTGATCAAGTAAGGTTTTTAAGATTAAGTCATGATGCTTCTGATCATCGGTGTGATAACAGGTATAGTCAATGTTGCCTTAAAACAGTTTTGTGATCTAGATTACTTTTGAAGTTTCTTGTAGCCATGGTAGTTTAGCTATTACTGAAAAGTAAAAAAAACCACCCACCACCACAAGGAACTTACTTAACCAGGATGATAGCAAATGTTGACTCTCTTAACATCCCAGGGAGGTTTAGGCTGGAAGGGACTTCTGGAGATCATCCAGCATAATTTCACTGAATTTCACTGAATTTTTTGGAGTTGGAAGGGACCATAGAGATCATCTAGTCCAACTCCCCTGCCAATGCAGGACCACCCAGAGCATGTCAGAGCATGCCTCTCAGGACTGCATCCAGATGGGTCTTGAAAATCTCCAG